>PITA01007525.1:0-90910 GCA_004023965.1 Spilogale gracilis | reverse complement strand
TGAAAAGAAGGGCCATATGCACCCCAATGTTCATCGCAGCAATGGCCACAATCGCCAAACTGTGGAAAGAGCCAAGGTGCCCATCAACAGATGAATGGATAAAGAAGATGTGGTCCATATATACAATGGAATACTACGCCTCCATCAGAAAGGATGAATATCCAACTTTTGTAGCAACATGGACTGGACTGGAAGAGATCATGCTGAGTGAAATAAGCCAAGAAGAGAAAGTCAAGTATCGCATGGTCTCACTTACTTGCGGTGATGAGGGGTAACCTGGAGGACAGTAGGAGAAGGAAAGGAAATGGGAACTAGGGTAATCTAGGGAGGGAAACGAAACAACAGAGACTTTGGACACAGAAACAAACTGAGGGACTTGGAGGGAGGGGGGTGGAGGGATGGGAGAGCCTGGTGGTGGGTACTGGGGACACCTAAAGCGTGGAGCACTGGGTGTGGGGAATGGGGAATGAATCTTGGAACACTGGAAAAATAAAATTTAAAAATATATGTTATTAAATTAAAAAAAAAAAAAAGAACGAGCTGCCTGTGAAAGCTACCTGCAGCTCTGATAAGTGGGCCTCAGGTTTCTGATGCTGAGCTCCAGGTGTGGCCTGAGCGCTGCACCCCTCAAGGGGTCTTGGGTGCCACTGTGCTGCAGGCCCCACACACCCTTGCAGAGCCACTGCACTAGAGGCCCAGACGTGGGCAAACTCTCCAGGGCCAATTATTCGTCCTGGTCTGGAAGGCAGTGAACAGCGGGAGCTGGGAGAGCTGAGCGCTTCCTGTCCACCCGCCTTTTCCACAGAAGCGATTCCTCATGGGAGTAAAGAGGATGAGCTGCTAAGAGAATGGGAATTGGATTCTCTGCTCACTTTGGGACAAGGACTTGGGTGCAGGGAGGTGATCTGAGATGTGGTCCAGGGAGCACGAATGAGGGAGAAGGGACGTGAGACGGGTGGGGAGGAAGAACACGGTGTTAGTGAGCAGGTGGCCACACGTGGGATCGTCCCACTGAAGAGCTGAGACGTGTCTTTTTGTTACATTTCCTGGGTGACGGTTAACTCAGGCAATCTAATGGGATGTAGATTTGATCGACCAACCAAGTGACAAGAAGCATGTCCTTTCTTTGCCCTGAGATGCTTGTAACCCCTGAAGCATGGGCAGGAGGGAAGCTACTACTCTCCAAACAGCGGTTATCATGAATTGTGGCCCAGAGAAAGCCGTGCTCTAGAAAGCAATGAGAGAGTGCCCTTCCCATTTAAACACAGGCCTGGCTCCATTCAAGAGAAAGAGTGTCTGTGAGCATCCTTTCCACCCACGTAGTTGAACTCACGAACTCTGACTCTTATGCCCCTTTCCCCAGACTTATTTCCAAAAATGGATAAAGAAATACAGCACTTTTGAAACTTGATCACTTTTGATTCAAACTGGGTCTGAACTAGGTTCAAACTGTCTCAAGGCCGTCATTCTATCATTCATTCCTCCGACTTTTATTTTCCCATGTCTACTCTGTGTCAGGCACAGGGCTAAATGTTGGAAACAGGGAGCTCATGTTCCAGTACAGAGAACAGACAATCAGTAACTATAGAAACAAGGAAATGAAACCATTATGGAGAGTGATACATGATTTGGAAGAAACACACAGGACAACTTGAGAGGAAGTCGAGTAACTTTGTGTGGGCTTATGGTGAGGGAACTGCTTCAGTAAAGATGCCAGTCAAGGCCTCTGAGAAGGTAGCAGTTTACCTGAAATCAGAAGAGCGAGAAGGTGTCAGCCACCGAGAGATCCAGAGCAAGAACACGACGCAGAGGGAAAGCAAGTGAAGGAAATAGACATCTTAGACCATCAGGGATGCTGGGGAGACTGAAACCTAATGAGAGACAGACAAGATATGAAACACATTTAGAAAGGAATACAAGATACCCAAGAAAACAGAGACCAGGCTAGCTGTTTCAAGCAGAGAGAATTTAATATGGGGAATTTTTTGCACAGATATGGGAGATCCGAGGAGGCAAACAAGAAACAGTGACAAATCCCGGTATTAACAACAGCAAGAAGCTGATACTACCTGGCAGGAGCTCCCGAGGGAGCATGTTCTTGGCTGGGCACAGCAGGGAGCACAGAGAGAGGGGCTGCCTCTCATGGGAGCAGAGGTCATGGCTGACAGGGTCACTGCCGGTCATGCCGTGGGAGGCAGGACGAGACAGGGAGACTTGTCTTCTCCATCAGCCTCTCGCTGGTGGTGCCTCCCTTGGCTGAACCTACTAGGAAGGCAGGGGATCCTGGAAAATTCAGTTTCCTGTAGAGCAGAGGAGAGGAGAGGCGAGCAAGGGAGGTGTGGCCTGTGTGCCAGATGTCCATCCTCCTGAAGTCAAGACCTTCAGCCCTGCAGGCATAGCCACAGAAGGTGCTTAATAAATGTTTATCGGATTGTCCACTTTTCCCCAAATGGGAAAAACCTGAGCAGACAATGCCAGGCACGTTCCTCACGCCAGCTGACATCTACACGCGCAGCCAGCCGACCTCGGCCTTTATTCCGGCGTGTTGGTGTCACCGCAGACAGAGGGCTGTACGCCTTCGCCAGCCTTGCCTCCCCACGTGCATACAGGCCATGTTCACAGCTAGCCCTCTGTAGTTAGAAGCTCCCAGTGTCCCCAGTAGCAACAGGACAAGGGTAGGCTCCCAGAACCCAGTCTCCGAGAATGCAGCTCGTTAAGTCAGAGCTAACGCCACACACAACAGAATCCGTCCACACTGAGATGCTGTGGGTTGACCCATGTCATGACGAGTTGGTTATCCCACGTTTGCAGTCAGAACCGAATGCTTTCATATTCTGTGTTGTATTTCTCTACCCGTCCCCCTCCACCTGTCTGACAGCTTGTGTGTCATAACTAGCTTGGACAGGCTACAGCTTCATTTTCCTACCATGATCCCCTTTGTGATTTCAAAAAGGTTAATTCATTACTTGGTAGAAAATGTGAAATTCAACAAAAATATTGCTTTCCTTACTAAGCAAACTAAGGCCAGTCTAGCTGGGGATGTGATATAACAATTTTAGATTTCCAGAGCCCTAACGGTGTGGCCACAGAGAGGAAGGAGCTCACATCGCCTCCATGGTGATGTCACAGCTCCGAAACCCTCCCGTGTGCTCCCCTGTGCCAGGCCACGGGCTACTGGTCTCTAGAGCTTCCGCTGAGAGAAGTGAGCCATCAGCTTCTGAGGACCAGGGTGAGAGTGTGCAACTTGACTGCCTGTAGACCAGGCAGTGCCTTGTCTGCACACAGACGAGGGTCGAGCCCTGCCCCCATGAGAGACGGGAGCTGGTGGGCGAATATCCCGGCTTCTTCCTCCTGGAGGGACAGTTCTGAGGCTCCCTTGCGATGAGTCTGCACTCCCCTCCCTGGAGATAAAGTGTCAGCTTCTCAGGTAATAACGGTTCCTTAACTTGCCCCTCCCTGCCCTCCACCTCACCACTCCTGACTCTTTCCCATTCCCCTCCACGTGTGTCCCACAATCACTTCTCTAATAAACATCTTCCCCCAAATCCTTGTCTCAAGTCCTCAAGTCTGCGTATGGGGAGATCAAAAAGAAACAAAGAGGCTGAGATGACCAGATGAGCCTCCTGGTACATGTGCATTTGAGCTGAGATTTGAAGGGAAAATATGAGACAAAAGCATAAGGAGGATGGGAGAGTATGTAGACAGGAGGAATGACACATGCCAGCACTCGGCGCATGCACAGCGTCAGTCTTCCCCTACCCACTCGCCAGCCCCGTTTATGAGGAGGGCGCAGTTGGATTTCTTAAGAGCAGATGGCACTGTTGACACCTGGGGTTGGCCTGCTGTTTGCAGTGGGGCTGCCCTGCGCCCTGCCTCTATCACAGGATGCCGGCAGTGTCTCCAGCCGTGACAGCCAAAGGCATCTCCAGGCATGGTCATCCGTCCCTTTGGGGACAAAGTTGCCTCTGGCTGAACTGGAATACGGAGGCACTGAAAGGATGAGTACCCACTAAGCAGGGAGCACTGGGCACTGCAATGTCCCTCCTCTGCCAGTTTGCCCGTCCCTGGGCCTGGGGAGATGGCACTCAGCGAGCCTGGGAGGGCTCCTTAGCTCGGCTGCTTTCCGGAAGCTCGATGCGTGGCAATTCTTGCTTTGACCACTAGATGGACCCATTGCAGTGCCAGACCCAGTAGAAGGGGGCGGCCAGGCCAGCGCTAGCTTTGTCCGGTGATTCCCGGCAGAGGACTTGTGCCAGAGGTATTTTCCGGGTGAATTCCTCCTGAACTTGTCTGTCCTAAGACCCCAAAGTGCTGCATTTCTCTCAAGTGGATCTATCTGTGGAGCTGTGTGGCGTGCTAGTGGAGGTAGTGCCCTGGGGCTGGGGTCTTCCCTGGGCTACATAAGGTGCCGATGGCCTGGAGTTCCAGAATTTCCAGGTGGTCTCATCTCTCTGTTTTCCCAGCTGTGAAATGGGAGTAAGAAGTTCCTTATCTTACCGATGGAGACAGTCACCTTATCTCTCTGGAAACTTCCGCTTCCAATGGACCGTAATGACAGTGCCCCCGCGAGGTCCCTTCAACGCAGAACGCTTTGTGAGCACTTATATGTGTCAGGCCATGTTCTAAGCACTTTATTCTGAATTTCTTATTTCCTCTTTATGAAAACCCAAAACACAGGCATTTTTCTTAACCTCCTCTTACACATGAGTAAAGCAAGGCACAGACCGGGAGGGCCGGGAAACTGCCTGGGTTCACTCAGCTAGTGACAGATGCAGCAGGCCTTTGAGCTGGCCTACCGCGCAGGAAGCCCACAGCACTGACGACCTCATGACCTCCAGGAAGAAGCGGTCACTTGGTTGCTCTCATTCCTTTTGCAAGGTCTGAAGTCATTCTGCAAGGAGAGCTCAGAGAGCTTTTGCCTGCCTCACAACCTGAGGGCGAAAGCAGGAATGAAATGCACCGTGTACTGCGATTATGTGGGGACCCTCCCAGGGTCTCTGGGAAAAGGGTGGTTTTCCTTTTAGGCCTCTAATGCAGGAGCCAGCAAATATTTTCTGTAAAGGACTGGGGAGAAAAACACCCAGAACACCGTCTGTCATGGTAGATTCATGTGGATAATTTGAACGTATTTCTCTTAAGGTTTTGTTCATAATAAATGCATAAATATGGCTGCCATCCGTTGTTTAGAAGCTATATTCATTACATGTTTATTCCTGTCTTATTTTGGTGCAGGTGTATATAGTATAATAAAACAAATTCCATGAAAATATTTCTCTTTTCTTTCTTTTTTTTTTTTTTTTAGGATTTTATATATTTATTTGCCAGAGAGAAACACAGCAAGAGAGGGAACACAAGCAGGCGGAGTGAGAGAGGGAGAAGCAGGCCTCCCGCCGAGCAGGGAGCCTGATGTGGGACTCGATCCCGGGTCTCCGGGATCATGACCTGAGCCGAAGGCAGACACCTAACGACTGAGCCACCCAGGTGCTCCCAATTTTTTTTCTTTACAAAGCGTTAGTGTTTTTACAGGTTTGGTGACACTATTGCAGAAGGACAGCCCTGAACTTAGCTGTGGTTTTCTAGGCTGGGTCCCAACACTGAGGGAAAAGTGGGGATTGAGGCAATTGATACAAGTCACAGAGGAGGATGAGGCCGGGAGCCCTCCCCCGGCAGTGACAAGCAGGAGCCTACGTGGGGACATGGGAAGGAGCCAAAAAGGAGCATGGGCAGCCTCTCTGGCCCCATGGCCAGCACTGCCCTCACCTACGGGCCCTGCCTGTGGAGCTGGGGCTCCTGCAGGTGGGGCTTCTGTGAGCTCCGGAAATGTATTCATGAGTCTCCGTCTCTGGAATTGGGCAGGGCAGTGCTCTCTGCTCTGAGGGCCACCTGCCCTCGGTCTGGGATGGTCTGCACAAATAAACACTCCATCTGGATTGCCAGGGAGAGGTCAGCAGACGTCCTTTCTGGATGGCCCCTCAGCGCCACCTGTTCTGACTTATACCACTTAGAAACACCTTCTTTAAAAACTGAGCAGCTTGTGTCCTTGACTCCAGGGGCCATGTGGGCGCCACGGGCCACAGTTACCGGGGCATGTGGAAGCCACGGTCCACAGTTACCTGGCCATGTGGGCGCCACGGTCCACAGTTACCTGGCCATGTGGGCGCCACAGTCCACAGTTACTGGGCCATGTGGGAACCACGGGCCACAGTTACCGGGCCATGTGGGAGCCACGGTCCACAGTTACCAGGCCATGTGGGCGCCACGGTCCACAGTTACCTGGCCATGTGGGAGCCACGGTCCACAGTTACCTGGCCATGTGGGCGCCACGGTCCACAGTTACTGGGCCATGTGGGAGCCACGGGCCACAGTTACCGGGCCATGTGGGAGCCACGGGCCACAGTTACCGGGCCATGTGGGAGCCACGGTCCACAGTTACCAGGCCATGTGGAAGCCACAGTCTACAGTTACCTGGCCATGTGGGCGCCACGGTCCACAGTTACCGGGCCATGTGGGAGCCACGGTCCACAGTTACCGGGCCAGGCTTGTGTCCTGACACAGCCAGGGATGGAACCCTTTGTGCAGGAAGATATAAATTGCAGAGTTTCGTGGTGGGTCAGACCAAACCCTCAAGTACAGGTTCTGGGTAAAGTAATGTGTTACACCAGGGGTTGGCAAACGGTGGCCCCCGGGGCAGTTCCAGCCCACTGCCTCTTTCTGTGACACAAGCTTTATGGGTACATAGCCACGCCCATCTGTCCTCATTTTGCCTGTGGCTACCTTCCTGCTCTAATCACAATTGACGAGTTTGGAGGGGGTTCCGTTTCTCCCTCTGACCGTCCCCCTCTCGTGCTCTCTCTGTCTCTCATTAGCTCTCTCTCAAATAAATAAATAAAAATCTTTTAAAAAAACGTAGAAAGATGTATTTGCTATTCGCTATCCTGTCTCGTTGCAGTTAAGAACAATGGATCACCTCCTGTTACATCATCACTGCCACTTTCAACTTTTTTTTTCTTTTAGGATTTTAACTCATTGCATTTATTTTGATGGATCAATCAAGTCTAACAACATACTGAGGGATGCATGACTCCAAAGCAGAAAATACCATACAATGACAAGTTTTTTGCTCATATTCTGTAGGTTACTTATTCCTTGGGATTATAATTGCAACAGCAAGTTGATACATACAAAGCCACAGTCTGAGGAAGCTATTAGCTACAACAACTGCAACAGCAAACACAAACATGGCACAAATATGTCTCGACGACTGCCAGCCCTCTTGGGATTGATGGGCTGGCGTGGTTGAGTTCTAGCCATTCCTCTCCCATTGACTCGATCAAAGCCTGTCCCTCACCCAGCCTGGATCCTCACCACACTCAGTGACAGAGACCCAATGACCAGCGAAGTTCTGAAGTTGTGGAGAAATGCCAGCTATGTGCTCCATGTTATCAGGAAAATGAAAATGCAAAATGTTTAAACTCTCATTTGAATTTGAAGACACCCAAGCATACACCCCAGACCTCAGTGTGTCCTATAAATACGTAGGAAGGTGGCATTTCCATGCAACAGATGTTCTTGATCAAACAATAATCGTCTTTCCTTAGACATTTATGTTGCCACTTCTAAAAATTCTACTTCACGTTCAGGGTTTGAAGAACATGACTAGTTTGCATTCTGATTTTCTATCAGTCTTCTCTTATGTTAATTTCTTTCTTAACTATGATTTTATAACAGCTAGGGAGAAAATCATTTCCTGAAGAAATGACAGATTTTGCTATGCATGAGAGGGAAATGGCAGTCAATATACAGAAATTGGATTTAGGAACTATTCTAAAAAATGTATTTTCTCAAAAGTCAGCTATGCCTGTCTCTCTGTCCCTCTCTCTGTCTCTCTCTGTCTCTGTCTCTCTCTCTGTCTCTGTCTCTCTCTCTGTCTCTCCGTCTCTCGGTCTCTCTGTCTCTCTCTGTCTCTCTCTCTGTCTCTGTCTCTCCCTCTCTCATCTCTCAGCCATGGAAGCAAGCACCCCTTTACGTCAAACCATACAGAGTACTCATTTCTGAAGACCAAAAACAGTCTGACAGTAGCAAGTGTATATGATTCAACCTGATGAGAAAACACTGAGATCACCAGCTCCATCGATGTGAAGCATAGACACTCTCCCTGAAAAAGATTCGCCCAAACCAGATTCCTCAAAGTGGCATTTCTTAGTTAATGAACACACTGCACATTGGGGGATGCATGGCCATGGAGTGAGGCCTGCTGGTGAGATGTAACGGACAGGAGCTCGCGACGCCACCCCAGGGCCAGGGTAGGGGCCACCGTTAGAGGTCTGCGTTCTCATTCTTCAGCAGGTGTGACACAGGTAAGCTGCTAGCATGGTGTTCTCATTTTCTAAGTCTTTAAGTCCGAGCATCAGCTGGAGGCTTGGTACAAAAAGGTGAAGGGACACTGGGGTCAAGTGATTAAAAAAAAACTCACCTACTTTACAATTTCCCTCAAGTGTGGACCTCTGAGTAGGTTGACGGTCTATTATGGAAGATGATGGTACACAGCGCTAGATGTTAAAGAGAAAATGACCTAGCAGGAAAGGAATTAAAAGAATGTCATCCTTGTTTGCTCTGGCTCATTTTTTTAATACACCAGTCACCTTGACATTTCTAAAAGAATTTTTCAAGAGCATAAGTTCAAAAAGTATGCAACTTGTCCAAATAGAATGTTCAAAATCACCAGGTGGGCCCAATCCATTTTGGCTGGGCTAGTCCTTTCCCAGGGGTGTGACTTAGAGCTCACTTAAACAACAGGCAGCCGTACTCTCGCTTGTGAGAAAGTATTTTCTATTTCGGATGGTGAGGAGTCCAGGAAAGCCCCGCTGGCTGAACATCAGCATCGCTCGGTACTTGCGATGATTGCCAGCGACCTTAGATAAGAACTTCCTACTTAGCGATCCCCAGCCCTTGCCTCTAACATCCGGACAATGAAAATGGTGGATGTGTTCTGATCATGCAAAAGGATTTCTTCATTTGACAACATCTGATGTGAAAAGCAACGGAATCTCTCTTAACTTTCAGTATTGTGTTTTCATGTGTAGACTTTGACGTATTACCCATCTGCCTACTGGGAAATTCTATTTAGACTGAGTTCCATTAAAGCACCCAAAATGGAGAGTGCACAGTTTAATATGAAAATCTACACGTGCAATGCCATGTAATGTAATGTGCAGGCGTAGTATGATCCTGGATCAAGAAATGGCTCATGGAGAAGTTAACATCTGAAAAACATTTTTGAAAGGGAGGTAGGATCTTGCCACAGACTGGACTTGCTAAATCTTAGCCCTGTTATTTAATAACTGTGTGTCTTTCTGGGAATTTAGGGACCATGAGGCAGCCCACTGTCTAGTCTTCTCTACTGAGAAATGGGAATTCCTCCCTGGTAAGGCAGCAGTGAGGATTAAGAATGTATGACCCAGTGACTCCAGGGGCCGATATGTGGTAAGTACTTACAAACACTTATTACTGCCTGCAGTCCTAGTGTTTTGCTGCTATTATTACCATCGTACCCCTTGTGGCGGATCGCATGGTTTGACCTCAATCTCCTCCCACCCGTATCCAGCCCTTGCCTAGATGAGGGGGTGGGGAGCTTTGCCGCCTGACTCTGCACCTGAGCATGCCATCTTGATTTGAACAAAAGCCTGAAAGAAGAAGGGATAGTTTTCCAGTTTGGAGCCTAGGACAAAGGGTCTTTCTGCATTTCTACTTTCTGTTTCTGAAACATCTCTCTGTTTCTGCCACTGACATGGGAAGGAGCTCCCCCTGAAGTGCTGCCACCCCTCCAGCCAGAGTGAACACATGTGGGGCAGAGCTACACTCGCCAACCCCCCACCTGCACCAAGAAGCAGCACCCCTCTGCCAAGACCGTCTGCAATAGAACGGCCGCCTAACCCAGCCTGGACCGGCTGGCTAAGTGGTCGACACAGGGAAGAGACCTATGAGCGATCCTATGCGACCGCTCGCTGTGTGGTGCTGAGTGTAGGACATTCATTCTGCAACAACGGCTGACCCAGACAGCCTTCTTGTACCTTCCTGAGCAGAGGACGTAGGTGAGCAAAAGCACGGTGGAGGATGCGACAACTGGGCACTGGGAACAGTGAGACAACTCGGTGTGTAGGAAAGAACCATGGCAGAGGAGGCCGAACTAAGTGGAGGCCACGGAGGATTTTGATGATAAAAATAAAAAATTCAGCCTTTGCCATTTTACAGAGGTAACCACCGGGGGCTCTCGGGAGGCTGGCCTATCCGAGAAAGGCTTCAGGGGAGGTGACCAGACAGAAGCTCTTTTAGATGAGGGCAACAGGGGGTAGGGACGGCTCCCAGGCCCCACGGTCTTCCCGTGCCCACCTCCCTCGCTGCTGGCTGATGCTGCCTTGTGGTGGATCGCCCCCCTCTCACCCTTTCCAGTGTGGCCATGATCATTTCTTTTATTCCCAATTTTACATCTATAAATACAGAGCACACAGAGAGGCGGTGTCCTGGGTCTCCTCTCCTCCTGCGGCAAGTCCACTGTTCAGAGTATTGTCTTGGCCTGGGACTGTGTTCTGGACCAGCACAACAGAGATGCACTGAACACATGGTCCACAAGCTATCTTGTGGTGGCTGCATCTCCAGTGGCCTAAAAGCTGTCCTCTGAAGAAGGGCTTTGGTGCCATGAGGAGAAACTCTAGGACACTGGGGAAGGTTCACAGAAACAACAGAAGAAATCCAAAAGTGTCGGGACTTGCTGGGGTCTCGACAGACACAGATTTCCCTCACACTGACCGGTCTGTCTACGACAGGCCATTCTCAGTGACACAGACAGGCCTGGGAGTTTCGGTGCTATGAAGAGGAGAGAGAATTATAGGCAGTGCTGGGATCCAAGAAAGCCCTGGGCGCACCACATCCCCTGCTCCGTGAAGGCAGCCCTCAGTCCTCCTGGGTCCTCCCTTTCTAAGAAACCCAACTAGAAGGAAGGATAGAGCCAGCTGAAGCGGTCTCTTCCAAACCCATAAGACTCTATAAGCTTATCTGTCAAATCCCTACACAGTTTCTGGAGCCATATTTAAATCACAGCCCTACCACCAATGAACTGCGTGTCTCCGGCCCCTCATCCCTAAGCAGCATTGAGAGGTCTCTCCCAGGCTTTCTGTAGGGATGGTACTGTTAGCACACTGAATGTCCTTGACAGGTGTCTTTCATTTTGCAGATGACTCAGTAAATACCAGGTGCTATTATTCTGGTTATTATTGTATTAGTTTGCTACAGCTGTCATAACAAAGTACTACAGAATGGAGGGCATAAGCAACAGAGATGTAGTGTCCTGTATCAAGGTACTGACAAGCTTGGTTCCTTCTGAGGGCTGTGAAGGGGAATCTGGTCCCAACCTCTCCCCTAGCTTCTGGAGGTTTGCTGGCCATCTTTGACATTCCTTGGCTTGTAGGAATTATCACTCAGACCTCTGCCTCATTCACACATGCCATTCTTCCTGTGTGCATGCTTGTGTCTGAATTTCCTCTTTTTATGAGGAAAATAGTCACACTGGATTAGCGGCCCACCCCACAATAATATGACCTTAGTTAAATTAACTCTGTACATCTGCAATGATCCTTTTGCCAAATAAGGTCACAATTTGAAGTTTTGTGAGTTACAACTTCAACATATGAATTTGGGTGGGACATAATTCAATCCATAGTAATTAGTGTCATGGTTATTGTTAATAATATATAATTACAAAATGAATGACAACACTATAAAATCCTAATCCACAGTTTGGGGAAGATTAAATTGTGCTTACTGGTAAATTGACAAACAGAAGATGCTCAAGAAATTTTCTTTTGCTTCTTCACTACCCTTGAAAGTAGAAGACATCTGCTCATATACACATTGGCCCAGCATCCAGACTTGTATTTTTAGTTTTATCCTACCTTTAGATGTACATGTATGTTATCTATGCCATGTTGTGTACATAAACTTCTGTTCTGCCTCCTTAACACAACTTTGAAATACATTTAATACACTGGCTTGTGTTAAAATGTTGTTATTTATCATAGTTGGATTAAAAAAGACATAATTTACTTAATACTTTCTGTAATTTAACTGAACTTAAGATGTTTATGTATATGATCTTTTGTTCTATGACCAAACAACACAGCTATGAACATCTTTGACCCAGTCACTCATTACAAGAACTAAATTTTGTGTAGAATGATTTCTCATGATTCTATTTGTATTTCTCAAGAACTGGAAGGGTCAAACACTCTTCCCTGTAAGTGCTGACTACTTATATCCCCTCTTACATGTGTGCTGTCTGCCCCTGTCTCTTGGTGGGTTTATCCTTACCTGCCCCCAAATCTATAAGAAGACTCCTCATTCTGTAGAGCTGAGCCAAGTCTCCCAGCCTGGCACTTATTGTGTGTTTACTTAAATTTGACATAAAAACTCTTTAGGAGGGGCGCCTGGGTGGCTCAGTCATTAAGAGTCTGCCATCAGCTCAGGTCATGTTTCTGGAGACCGGGGATTGAGTCCCACATCGGGCTCCCTGCTCGGCGGGAAGCCTGCTTCTCCCTCTCTCACTCCCCCTGTTTGTGCTCCCTCTCTGGCTGTGTTTCTCTCTGTCAAATAAATAAAATCTTAAAGAAAAAAACCTTCAGGACAGGCTGGACCAGGAAGTCCCTGTGTGTGTGAGCACTCACCAGGTAGAATGTCCTGCCATCTTCCCATAATTCACGAATAAACCAAGAAAGATGGATGAGAAAGATGAGATGCTGCAGGCTGACTGGGGAGTCAGCAGAGGAGAGGTAGACTCTTCCATTACTTATGTATAACACGCCTTTATTTTGCTTTGTCTTTTTATTTCCTATGTAGCACTGTTAAGAATTATTAAGGATATGGTCAACTGATCTTTGACAAAGCAGGAAAGAACATCCAATGGAAAAAAGACAATCTCTTCAATAAAGGGTGTTAGGAAAACTGGACAACCACATACAGAAGAATGAAACTGGACCACTTCTTTATACCATACATAAAAATAATTGCAGGGAACCTGGGTGGCTCAGAGGGTTAAGCCTCTGCCTTCAGCTCAGGCCATGATCTCAGCATCCTGGGATCAAGGCCCGAGTCCGGCTCTCTGCTCGGCAGGGAGCCTACTTCCTCCTCTCTCTCTCTGCCTGCCTCTCTGCCTACTTGTGATCTCTCTCTGTCAAATAAATAAAAATCTTTAAAAAAATAAAATAATAAAAAAATAAATTCAAAGAGGATGAAAGAAAGACCTCAATGCAAGACAGGAATCCATGAAAATCCTAGAGGAGAACACAGGCAGCAATCTCTTTGACCATGATGGCAGCAACTCCTTGCTAGACACATTTCCAGTGGCAAAGAAAACAAAAGCAAAAATGAACCATTGGGACTTTATCTGGATAAAAAGCTTTTGTACAGTGAAGGAAACAATCAATAAAACTAAAAAGCAACCTATGGAATAGGAGAAGATATTTGCAAATGTTTTAGCAGATAAAGGACTAGTATCCAAAACCTATAAAGAACTTATCAAACTCAATACCCAAACAAACAAGTAACAATGAAAAAAAAAAAACAGTCAAGAAAACATGAACGGACATTTCTCCAAAGAAGACATACAAATATCCAACAGATACATGAAAAATGTTTGACGTCACTCATCATTAGGGAAATACAAATCGAAACCACAATTAGATACCACTTCACACCTGTGAGAATGGCTAAAATTAACAACTCAGATAACTGGTGTTGGTGAGGATGCAGAGAGAGGGAAATTCTCTTGAACTGCTGGTGGGAATGCAAACTGGTGCAGCCCCTCAAGAAAATAGTATGGAGGTTTCTCAAAAAGTTAAAAATAGAGCTGCCCTGTGAGCCAGCAATTGCACCACTAGGTATTTATCCAAAAGATACGACAATGGTGATCCAAAGGAGCGCATGCACCCCAATGCTTACTGCAACAATGTCCACACAACTGCCAAATATGAAAAGAGCCGATGTCCATTGATAGATAGATAAAGAATACTACTCAACCATTCAAAAGAATGAAATCTGGCCATTTACAATGGTGTGGATGGACTGGAGCATATTATGTTAAGTGAAATACGTCAGTCAGAGAAAGACAAATACCGTATGATTTCACTCATATGTGGAATTTAAGAAATAAAACATAAACACAGGGGGAAGGGAAGGAAAAATAAGATAAAAACAGAGAGGAAGGTAAACCATAAGAGACTCTTAACTCTAGGGCACAAACAGACGGTTGCTGGAGGGGAGATGGGTGGGGGAATGGGGTGATTGGGGGATGGGCATTAAGGAGGGCGCTTGATGTGATGAGCACTGCGTGTTCCAAGCAACTGGTGAATCACTAAACTCTACTCTAAGCCTATTAATATACTACATATTAACTAACTAGAATTTAAATTAAAAAAAAAGAATTACTAAATAAAATAAATTGACGTTTAAACTGTCCTCTAAGTGGCATCCTCAGGCCCATGGTCTCCGTGACCTTGGACCTCTGAGAAAGCCAGGGGTTGATTGTCTCGTATCATATTGCTCATGCACTCTGTTCTGCTGGTATGATTGCCAACAGGCATGGGTAAGGCTGTCAAGACTTTACTTAGTTGGATCTTTCCTCCTGTACTTCACCCTCCAAGGAGAAATGCCCAGAAAAGCACTGGGAAAAGTAGGGGCAGAGGAGCTGGGCCCATTTTTTTTTTTTTAATCTATGCAGAGTCTAGAAATGTAGACATATTGCAGAAAATATGGCTTTTGCATTGCAAAATAGGGAGACAGAGGGACAGATAGAGGGAAACCTATAGATTAGAGACTTTGGATATACATTAACCCATTGCAACATGCAGATATAATTTCATTCCTAATTCGAAGAAACTGCACACAAAGAAAAGGAAAGAAAAGAAAAGAAAAGAAAAGAAAAGAAAAGAAAAGAAAAGAAAAGAAAAGAAAGATTATGACATGTATATGGCAACTGGAAATTTGAACAGTAACTGGATATTTGTTGATATTGACATTATTGTTCTACATTTTTATGTATGGTAATAGTATTATGTATGGTATAGTATTATGTATGGTAATAGTATTATATACACATATATACACATATATATACACACATTTTTAAAATTTATTTTTATTTTTCTCACCATAGCGCATACCCTCCCCAATGTCCATCAATTAACCACCCCATCCTTCCCAATCCCTTTCCCCTCTAGCAACCCTCAGTCTGTTTCCTGAGATTAAGAGTCTCTTATGGTTTCTTTACCTTCCCGGTCCCATCTTGTTTCATTTTTCCCTCCCTTCCCCTATGATCCTCTGTCTTGTTTCTCAAATTCCTCATATCAGTGGGATCATATGATAATTGTCTTTCTCTGATTTGACTTATCTCGCTTAGCATAAAACCCTCTAGTTCTATCCACGTTGTTGCAAATGGCAAGATTTCAGGGTTTTTTGATGGCTTCATAATATTCTAATATATATTACACTGCATCTTCTTTATCTGTTCATCTGTTGATGGACATCTAGGCTCTTTTCCATAGTTGGGCTATTGTGGATATTGCCGCTATAAAAATTCAGGTGCACATGCCCCTTTGGATCACTATCTTTGTATCTTTAGGGTAAACACCCCGTAGTGCAATTTCTGGGTTGTAGGGTAGCTCTATTTTCAACTTTCTGAGGAATCCATACTGTTTTCCAGAGTGGCTACACCAACTTGCATTCCCACCACAGTGTGGGAGGGTTCCCCTTCTCCACATCCTTGCCAACACCTGTTATTTCCTGACTGGTTAATTTTAGCTATTCTGACTGGTGTGAGGTGGTGTCTCATTGTAGTTTTGATTTTTATTTCCATTGTATTTCCAAATATATATATTTCTCCAAAGTCTGTTGACATGGATGAGGGGTAAGACACATGTGGGCCACCGTTGCTCTAGAAGATGCAGGAAGGAACGAGGTCTAGTGTTTGGCACCATGTCCCAAAGAGTGTTATTTTCACTCAGTCCCACATTGAAGAGTCTTGGGCCCCACCCTGCCTTCTGCAGTATCTATGCATGCAGTGAGAGATACTCTGGCTTTTGTTTCTCCCGACACTGAATCTATGTGCCTGGTGGTTCCTGTACTCCCTCCACATCCCTATCCCCAGTCCTGAAACTCTCCTCAATCTTCTGAAGCCGAGTCCTACCCCTACAGGCCCCTTCCCTCAATAGCTTCCCTGAAGCTATTGCACTGCTGGGAACTACTCTTCCAATACAAGTCCCCTCTCACTGGCCTGCAGGTGTGTTCTCACTCCTAACTGCACTCTGGGTCCTGGTACCCTACAGGAAAAAAATGAGCAACATAGCTCAGTTCTTCGTAGGCTGATTGGGGAGCCTGGCTCCAACACTTTCATCCAGTGAGTGGTCAATAAAAAATCACTTGCTCAGCCCAACAGCTGTGTAGATATGTTAGTCATTGCAGAATATATGGTGACTGTTGTCGATGGGTTTTGTCTTGGCTAGATAGTATAAATATACCAAATTCCAGAAGGCACTTAGAGATTCTGCTGGGAGGACTGTTCCCCAGAGACAGGACAGAAAGACTAGTGTGGGTGGCAGTCAACTCCACAGGGTGGTAAAAGGCACTTCTAAGGAATTCAGGCAAAGTCAGCCTATCATGACAGAGGTCAGATCAGAAGTTGCCCGGGATATGTGGTGGAAGAAGGCAGGCTGGAAAGGAACATGAGGGGACCTGATAGAGTCATGAATGTAGTCTATATATTGATTTTGGGTGATGATGACATCATCTTCCAAGTCTCACCCAACTAGAGGGAAGGGTACTTCTCTGAAAACACTTTTTTATGTAGT
Organism: Spilogale gracilis; assembly: GCA_004023965.1. Classification (NCBI taxonomy): domain Eukaryota; kingdom Metazoa; phylum Chordata; class Mammalia; order Carnivora; family Mephitidae; genus Spilogale; species Spilogale gracilis. Next base: position 74,018 of record PITA01007525.1, on the reverse strand, counting down.
TGAGACCTTTTTTTTTTTTTTTTATTTTGTTAATCTACTTGACAGAGAGAGGGACAGCAAGAGAGGAAACTCAAGCAGGGAGAGTGAGAGAGGGAGAAGCAGGTTTCCTGCTAAGCAGGGAGCCCAATGCAGGGCTCAATCCCAGGACCCTGGGATCGTGACCTGAGCAGAAGGCAGATGCTTAATGACTGAGCCACCCAGGCACCCCTATGTAGTTGTGATTTCTGTGATCATGTTAATGCTTTACATTTTGCATAAATAAAACTAAATCAAAAGAGTGGAAGAAATAAGCTGGCCACCAGGAGTCAAGAGAAACCCGTCTACCCTCTTATCACCTATAAACCAAGCCGAAGAAGACAGCAAACCAGAGGTCTCGTCCTGGGGATAGGTTATGAGCAAGGTCCAAAAATACCCTAAAATAGAATGCAGCATGTCGTGTATATGTTGATTTTTCTAAAGGGAGTATCCACCACTCCCATCATGTTTTCAATAAGGTCTCTGATCCTGTGGGTTCAGAAACCTCTCTTCTAAAAATCATTGCCCCTTGAACTTGATGCTGGAGTTTACAAGAAGTATCATCTTGAGGAATCGCATTCTCCCTGAAATCTTCTGGAAATCCTAGATGTTGGCATCATCCTCCCTTGGTACTCTACCGCCTGTGGAGTGAGGGGACAGATTTCTAGGCAGCCATCCACCCAGGCTGAATGAGGCCAAAAGCACAAGACCACCAGCTCAAGTGCTTATCGGGCTCAGGATTTAGCTGAACAAATGTAAACATACTAGGTATTAGAACAAACTCTTTCTGATTCAAAAGTTTTAAATTTCATTTTTGATGCCTTGGCCAATACAAAGTATCACTTTCATAATAATTATCATCATTCCCCTGCTGCTTATATTGTTCCTTATCAAATTTCCTAATCTCCAAAATGGGAATTCCTCCCCTGGCCCAAGACATTTTAATGTCATTTCAAGGGAGTCTAATCAGACTGACCCAGGCAGGAACTCTGCACTTCAGTTCCTGCTCAGCACTAAGGCTGCAAGGTACTCTGACACCAGTCACTTAAATACTAGCCTGAGAAAAGGAAAAACACATCTCCGTGGTAGGGCAATGATATTGTACAGGAATGGTTCTTCAGCTGCTCTCAAACTTGAGAGAAAGATAGATGCGGTAGGCACTGACATTGACATAACCCTAGAGATGATTTTCTTTTTTTTTCTTTTTTTTTTTTTTAAAGATTTTATTTATTTGACAGAAACACAGCCAGAGAACACAAGCAGGGGGAGTGAGAGAGGGAGAAGCAGGCTTCCTGCCGAGCAGAGAGCCCGACATGGGACTCGATCCCGGGTCTCTGGGATCATGACCTGAGCCGAAGGCAGTTGCCCAACCAACTGAGCCACCCAGGTGCCCCCTAGAGATGATTTTCAACACCATTCTATGACCTCTTTTATGAGTACCTACTATGTGCTAGGCTCTATTGCCAGCCCTGGGCTTCTAGTGGTAGATGACACAGAGAAGTGACTGCCTTCAGGGAACTCGTAAAAACTTGCATCATGCTGAAACACTTATTTATCCTCTGGCTCACAGATGCCCATATTCTGCTGTGGGTTCTCTCAGTGGTGTTCAGTGGAACCTATGCCAGTGTATCTGGGAGATGCCTTCTGTCCCATCACCTTCCCTCAGGAAGATGCAAAAAGACATTATAATAATACAGTGTTTGCAAAGTCCCACAGTAAAGAAAGCTCTTTAATCATTACACATACCCAAAGGTGGCTGATCACAAAACAATTTTTTAAATGCTTCATAAAATCAGATGGCATGCAATTTAGGAAAGGCTTGCCCTACAAATAGTTTGTATGTCCTCATGCTAATCGTTGAAAGCCCACGAGCTGGGTTGCTATCTTCCCATCTTTCTGCTTTGCTCCTCCCTTGACACCATCCTGAAGTTGTCCCTTTTCCTGTCTGGAGACCATCTCTTTTCTAGGAGGCCCCTTGAGCTCTGCTCATGTGCTTGGCTGCCTTTCACTCCACCCCACCCCTCCCATCTCTCCAAAGAAAAGCTCATATTCCTCACTGCCCTGCACTGACACCCACCCCTTCCATGAACTCATAGCCCAGTGGTTGATGGTCTGAAAAGACAGCCCTTATAATTCCCCAGCCCCAGATGTATGACCCATCATGACCCTACTTCTCCTATTAAGAGGCAAAACCCATCTGCTACTTTTTGCATCTAGACCAGGCAATGTGCTCTGTGAAAGAGGTATTAGAAAACGCGATGAATAGAGACTTGGAAAGGCTTTCCCCCCAGACTCTTTTTTTTTTGAAAATCATGGTAAAATGCATGTATATTAACACTTAGCCATCTTGATCATTTTTAAATGTACAGTTCAGTGGTATTAAGTACATTCTCATTGTTGTGCATCCAATCTCCAGAACTTTTTCCTTTGGCATAACTACAATTCTGTACCCAGTACACAGTAATTTCTATTCCCACTCCCCAGTCCTCCGCCATCATCCTTCTACTTTTTTGTTTCTCTGAGTTTGACTCACACACTATTTGTCTTCTCTAACGAGCTTATCTCATCTCATATAATGTCTCCCAGGTTCATCCAGTTGTAGCAGGTACCAGAATATCATCTCTTATTGAGATTGAGTGATATTCCATTGCATAAATATGCCTCATTTTGTTCATCTGCTCAGCTGTTGATGGACATTTGGGTTGCTTCCACATTTTGGTTCTTGTAAATAGTGCTGCTTAGAACATCAGGATACACATATCTCTTTGGGATCCAACTTTTAATTATTTGGGTACTATACATAGAAGTTAGCATTGTGGGAGCATATGGTAATTTGATTTTTAATATTTGAAGAATAGCCATATTGTTTTCCATAGCAGCTGCACCATTTTATATTCCTACCAGCCATATACATGGGTTCCAATTTTTTTACATCCTCGCCAATACTCATGATGGTGTGTGTGTGTGTGTGTGTGTGTGTGTGTGTGTGTGTTTTATAGTAGCCATCCTAATGGATGGGAGGTGATATCTTATGGAAGTTTCATTTGCATTTCTTTAATGATTTTTGATATAAATCTTTCTATATACTTCTTGGACATTTGTATATCTTTTCCGGAGAAATGTCTATTTAAATCATTTGTCCAGTTTTTAATTGGGTTGTTTGATTTTGGCTGTCTAGTCATAAGAATCCTATATATATTGTGGATGTTAATTTCTTTTTTAAAAAAGATTTTATTTATTTGACTGAGAGAAACACAGCTAGAGAGGGAACACAAGCAAGGGGAGTGAGAGAGGGAGAAGCAGGCTTCCTTCCCACAGAGCAGAGAGTCCAAGAGGGACTTGATCCATGGGCTCCAGGAGCATGACCTGAGCTGAAGGCAGATGCTTAACAACTGAGCCACCCAGGCACCCATGGATATTAATTTCTTATCAGATACATGATTTGCAAATATTTCCTCTCATTCTGTACATTGCCTTTCCACGTTGTTAACTATGTCCTGTTATGCAGCTTTGCCCCATTTGATACTCAGAATACTGCCACCAAAGGGATGAAACTGGGTTGTCCTACTGGATAATGAGAGAGACATGGCTATTATTCCAAGTGTCATTAAGCCACACATGTGAGTGAGACCATACTAGGCATCCAACTCCAAGTGAGCTTATCCAATCTGGACGAACTTCCCAAGAATGAGATAACCTGACAAGTAAGTGATGTCTGTTGCTTTAAATCTGTACATTTGTCTTGGTTTCTTATACAGCAGACACTGACTGATACAACACTTAGGTTACTCCTTTGTGTTTTTCAGCCTGATTGTTGTGTGCCCAACCTGGAAACCATATTGACTGACTGACAGCCTCTGAAAGTCCCTCAGAACTTAGCGTCTGACCTTGATTTCTTAAGATGCTGGGTACATGTTTGTTGACTGACAATTTTGTCTTGAGTTTCCACTGAGCTTCAAGGATCAGTTAGTACTTTATTTTAGAGGCCTATGTATATCCCCAAGCACTAGCAAAAACCAAACCTGTCACATGAAATTATTTGAGGGTAAAAATTAATAGATCGTAAGCTTTGATAACAACCATAGGACCAAAATAGATCCTCCCCTTCAAACTCACATCCTTTTCCTTCTGATCTGTCCCTCAGTCCTTGAAGAGAATTTGAGGCTAAGAGGAATGGGTTGTTCAAATGAGCTGAGGTGGCAATGGTTAGAATAACATCACATAAGCTACAGGTAAGAACACTTCAACTATCAAATAAGGAAATAAGATTTTTCTCTCTCTCTCTTCTTTTTTTTTCTTTTTGATAACCAAACTAAATTATACAGAAGTTTTTTGTCTCAAGACTGAAAATGAAGAATGGTATTATATGACCAGCAAGATCCTGTAGGCAGACAATCCTACATGTAATTCTGACATCCTGAGATGCTGTTCACCCATGGATAGCAAGAGGCAATGATTTCTACAGGGCAATGTAAAATATAAGGACATTTTGAACATTCTAAATCAGTACCCTGAAAGGGTAGGGTTTTCTAGTGGTTGTTCCATCAGGGTCCCCACAGTGTATTATTTATGACAAATACCAAGTTGCTGTGATGTTGGCGTAATTCAACTGAAGGTCCTTATCACTCACATGAAATCCACACTAAGTCATCCTTATAGGTGATGGAGCAAATATGGAGTGGAGTACAGAAAATGCTCGGCTCCATACTGTGGCTCAGTCGTCATCAGCATGTAACTTCCAAGGTCACCCTGCATGTGGACATCTAACCAACAGAGGAAGGCAGATAAAGAAGTCATGTGCAACAGGCCTAGAAAGTGATGTCCATCCACTCTGCTGGCATTTTGATGAGGCTCAAGTCACATGATCACATCTAAGTGCAAGGAGATCTGGGAAATGTAGTTTCACATTGATTGCCACAAATGAATGCTCTCTCCTCCATAGTACTAGCATGTTAATAGCATCACATAGACCCATTGTGCCACATGCAGACTGGGGAATCAAGGACATCTAGTCAATATGGAGTTTTGGTAGCAAATTTGATGGCATGCCAAAGTCCCTTTCCATATAAAACCAATGCACAAATATATTCAAAAACATTCGCTTATGAAACATTATATTCCTGAAACAAACTTAAGAGTCAACAGTCACATGGGAGGTTATTTTTCAGTTGTATAGACTTGGTATATTCACTGAAAAAATGGAGATAACACAGCATCTATTTGCTTGATGGGGTCTGGTGTCATATAGGTGTGTATATTTAGACATTTTTCTAGTATTCATTACCAGGATGTAAAAGTAGAAAATTGTTTGATACAAACCATTGAAAAATAGATACTTGGACTAATTTGTACAACATAATAACCAGAAAAATATATGAAAATGGAAAAAGATATCACAATCTATAGCTAACAGTAAAGTTTCCAAGAGGAAAGATAAGTTGAGCTTCCAAGAACATCCATGACACAACTCTTGTGAAGTGGAAATTGGGGGTCAGGGTTCAGGGGATGTAAGTGCTGACTAGGAGGGCTGGGACACTGGATGTGTGTAAGCCCACAGAAAAATTCCTGTTGAGAGTCTTTAAAAAAATGTGTAACAGGCAGAGGAAGACTCAAACACAAAGGACCTACTATGTGCAGCACTAAGTTAGTCATCAGGAGCGAGCAGCAGGCAAAGCAACGTGGCTCTTCACTGTGCGGTATACACGCGTCTGCAGAGTGAGAAGGCAGGGCTGTTGACTGGGCCAGACAGTGGGGAGACCTTGAAGAGCTGTCTGGGGTAGACCCGCAGACCCAATAGGTGTTATGGAAGAAACCAGTTTCTATTTGGTTCTTACATAACAGGGGGCTACAGCAGGATCTTGCAAATCATAGTGGCTTAATGTAAGAGTTTTTGTTTTGTTTTTAAGAAGTGTATGTAGTAAAGGAACACGGAGCAAAGGTAGGATTCTTCGAACACAGATTGTTCACTGAGGAAATTAGGAAGTACACCCTCAATGACAAGAACAGTCACAGCTGGGATGGGGTCATAAAGGCGTCAGACCCTCCTGTTCTCCCCCTCACCCCCAAAAAGATGCTTTCCTGGAAGAGACTCAGAGCCAACCTCCCTGAAGAGTTCATGAAAATCTTTCCTTCTGGAAGCTGTTCCCAGGTGCAGAGCTCTGGAAGTCCCCAGGCAGCTCTGATTTTGAAATCGGGAAGCTGAGAGGATATCTGCATCTCTATGCCACACGGAGCAGCATGAAACCTGGACACATCCTGCGGGGAGTGAATCCACATCCCTGGCCATGTGTGTCTCCCTTCAAAATGACTGTTTGCCCACCTGAGCCCAGCCAGGGCCACCGGTTCTCAGGGCTTTGCAGGAGGAATTTCAGACAGCTGTGCTCAAAGTGAGGCCAGGAAGCTCTCACAGTCCCCCCAGGGGAGCTTTGCATCACAAGGGGAGCATTATTTCCTTGACTAGGAAGGCTGTGTTTGTCGGAGACCCCAGGGAGCTGATGAGGTGATAATGTAGGCACTCTCTGGGCTACTGCAGCTCTGCCTGTCCTGCCCTGAGAATGGCAGGCGAATGTCAACCCGACCAGGTCTGGCCACAGAGCCAGAAACAGCTGGTGGCCAGGGGTTCGCTGACGTGTCATGCTGGAACCTCGTAAACAGTGCAAATTAGACATCTGCACTGAGCACCAAAGCCAGAGTTAGTTCATAAGCCGGTGACTGTTTCCATGGGAAACAATGTCCCTCTTTTCCAAGGATCCCCAAGTGCTACATATGGGAGCTCAGCAGGAATGTGTGCTGTGTGTCTCTTCCTGCAGGTCTTTTGCCTAAGGCTCAGTTCTGCTGTAGTCAGAAAAGACAGCGAAGAGTATTTGGCTTTTCAACATCAGTTTAGAAATGGCCAAAAACAGAGAAGCAGCGAGGACACTCACCCAGATTTTGTAAAGCAAAACAAAATCATAGACACCGATTGCATTTTCTATATCAACATGGGAAAATGACTGTAGCCAGATAGGAGGTAAGAATGCTGCCCCCAGCAAATGGGGGTGTTTCACAGGGAGTGCAACAATCACGGTGCAGAGAGGAGACAGGCAGGACCTGAACAGGCAGACCCACATAGAGCCGAGGACACAACCCTCCCCTCGCGTGCCCCCTTAACCAGCCGGTCAGGAAGGAGACCACGAAATGATCCTGTGCAGGCTCAAGGGGACCTCAGATCTCAATCTAAGACCTGCCATATGCAAGCTGGTCATTGGTCACACCTCGAATGGGTCCTGGAGTCCAGATGTGCAGACATCTGTGTCATGACGCATTCTTCTCAGTTGGCACCTTGGACACTCCCACAGCCGCAACTTGGGGACAACATTCATTTGCTTTTAACACTGCCTTATACTACACATCCTGGAGTCCAATAATAGTGAACCAAGAAATTATTGAGCTAACATTCAGATTCCTTAATAAAAGGAACAGGTACAAAAATTAACATACTCTAGGAGCAATCTCTTGTTGACTCTTGGGTGATAGCTCCTAGGATGAGGGTCTCACTCCTTCATCTGAGGCAATCCTGGAACCCCTTGATCAGTTCTCTAAGTGATTAAGTGTGCTGGTTCTGACTCTATTAGAGGAGTTAGGACCAGTCCTCAGGATCAGATGCCTAGAGCAGGCTGTAACTGTAGCACGTACTCAACAAACTCCAGTCAATAGATGTGTTCACATTTAGACTACTCTTGGTTTTAAGTGACTTCACTTTCCCTGATTGTTGAAGAACAGTGCTTGGAGTTCCTTGTGGGGCAGACCACCAGTTCTGTTGAGCCTGATAACTTCTAGCCAAAGGATTCTGAAGCATATTTATGTCTTCAACAATGCTTTGCCCTCAAGAATTTCAGTTCAAGAAACCATTCACCACATATCTTTGTGACAAGTTCCAAAATACATCAGGAAAAATTATCTTTCTGGAAAATTTAGGAAAACTCTGAGGTCACTAAATGTCAAGAGACCAAGTTTTACTTTTAATTATTCTGAGGCATCAGAATGAAAAAAAGGATATATATGTGTGTGTGTGTATGGAGTCCATTAAAACCTTCAGAGAAATGGTTCATGGACATAGATGGTTAGGACTAAAAATAAGAGATACAATTATTTTTCTCCCCAGCCTTTTGAAGCCCCTTTTCAGCTGAGGTTCAGAGAGACCTGTCCAAATGTCCTCAACAAATTGTATGTAGCCACTTCTCCTGATGTCTTGCTTCTTGTCTTTTTTGGTCCAGAGCAAACACAAGGAGCCAGATCTAGTAATGAGAACCATAGAGCTGATCCTCTGGGTTCTACGACCCAGATCTTACGGAAAAGTCAGATGCCTTCTGGGTTCATCCCAGGGAAGCTTTCTGACTAAAGAAGAAGGGTGTCCCTGCAGGGCCGTGGCAGAAATGTACAGGTGGATTATGAAGAGGAGATGCCCGCTATCTTATTTAAAGAACCAGAATACAAATTAATGAGCCAACATCTCAAACATCACTAAATCTGTGATGCCGAGACTTCCATAAAATCTTCTCGAGTCATCCCACCCCGATTCTCTTCACATTTCAGTGTCATGGCTGGCTTGTCATCTTACAAGTAGTCAATGCTCTGACCCTTCACTGTATCAGATGCACCAATATGTCAAAGCCCGCCATTCGGACTTCCAAGAGCAGGCTGTAAAAATACAAGTCATGCTCATGAAGAGTTCTGGGTGGCTTCCCAAAAGCATCTGCCTGAGTCCAAAGGCTTCTGGGTGGCCTGTTTTTGCAAAGCACTTTCTGAATGTCCATCACGCACATGAACAGTCGATAAGCAGAAGTAACCCAGACGGATTTTCTGGTCAGACTTGGTCTGGTTGGACTTAAATATGATGATGTATGTGAGTGTGGGCTTTGAAAGAAACCAATCAGAGCTACATGTGAAGGAGATAGTTTAATATTTGCAGGCTTATGTCATAGGTACTTCACTTCCCCAAATGTAACATTTCTAAGTACATTTTGTTGTATTCTGTGATTTTCTCGAAAACCATATTCTTCTTTGGAACCCAACAAGTGACACCTAAGGAAGCCACACACTTCCTAACAGATCTGATTCTTAGCTAATTATCTGTAATTAGCAGCTCTTCTGTGACCTTTTTCAGAACCTTCATCTGCTCCCCAGGAGTTAATGATTTTTCACAGGAACCCCTGAAAGGTGGCAGAGAGAGAGAGAGAGAGAGAGAGAGAGAGAGAGAGAGAGAAACTAGTAGTTTCAACATTATTGAGAATGAAGGCCTTTTAAAAGGTCAAAACACCAGCTAGCAGTATTTTTAGCAACCATTGAAAAAGGAAAATGTTATCATGAGTTCTGCAACATTTTAAAACAAATTTGAACTTTACTAATCTGCTTTAGCAAGATGTCTGTTTTAACTTGAAAAACAGCACGTACAATATTTCATCAGTTTTAAAACATGTTTTTTCCTTTATACCGTAGTATCTAGAATATTGGCATGTTTTTGACAATTGACAACATCCTTGCAATTGTGCTAACAATTTAATGCCAGTATTTATTTTCTAGCAGTACATAAAATACTGGTGAACTTTACAGCCCAAGGTATCCTAAAGTCAGTGACTGCACCTTGGGTAGGAAACACAGTATTTACTCAGCCCAAAGGCTACACTTGGTGTGATTTCCAGGCTCCTGAGAATAACTCTCCTTCTCCCCAGGGATCTTCTACCCGCACCCCCAGGCTGGGAAATTACTACTGTGGTGTATTCTATCACTTGTATATCTTGGGTATAAAATGCAACAAAGAGAAGAGTCCTGCCTTCAGGCCACCATGTGTCATTTGGTCATTCCTCCTTCACTGCTGGTGTGAAAGGCTCTGCAGTCTGTTGTGTGGGTTCCAAGCAGCTGAGCACTGTCTCACTCACTCAGCACAGCATTGCCCAGAGTCATCCTCCAGAACTTTCGATTCCAACGACGAATCAGGGGCCAGAATGCTCTTACAAGACCGGCTGAGTACCTAGCACAATGTCTGAGAAAGTGTGAAACCTGTTAGGAAAACTGTTTTCAATAATTTACAGTTCAATAGCTGCACAGCTGCAGCACTTGAAGAAGGGAAAGCTATAATGTGAGGTCTCAGCTACAAGTTTCCAGGAATTTCAGAGCAGAGGCGAGAGGAGGGAGGCAAAGGGAAAACGCTTAAATGGAGACAAGCACGAGAGAGCTTGCACTGGGCTTTGAAGGATAGACTCCAAGTCAACACTAAAGAAAAAAGAAAAAATTCTGTCCCCAATCCACTAATCAGATATAACTCACAATCTAAAAACCACGGGTTTATTAAACATCTACCATCTTCTGGTTCTTTACATTTACTATGTCATATTCCTGACCCTATGGCCCCATTTTACAGTCGTGTCGTTTCTCCCACTGCAGTGCTAAAGGGTGACCCAGAGTCTGACTGACTCCAGAGTCCGGGACTGTGATTATCTCAGAGCCCCCCTGCAGGAGAGGCAGGAGCCCAAGAAGTAACAGGGAGCAAGGATTTCAGAAGGCGCTGAGGGAAACAGAGGCCCAGGGTCAGGAATGTAGACTGACTTGGGCCAGTTTCTACTAAAGAGTTACTACAAAGGACTGTGGGTGATACACCCAGGACCTTATCCATTACACAGGGAGAAGGGTACTGAATCACAGACTCTGCTAGTAAATGTGTATTTGGGGACAATGCATCGAATACCACTGTGCAAAATGAACCGTGAGAAGGACCGGTGGTCAGAGTGGTAGGAGGTCACGGGCCCAGTGCATAATAGGAAACACCTTAGTGAAACAATGACCACTCACAGTCGCTGCCAGTCCCATAGCTTCAAATCACATAGACTCGGATTGGAACCCACAGCTGGCATCTAGTGGCTGTGTGGCATTGAGCAAATGAGTCGACCTCTCTGAACCTCCTCATGTGTAAAGGACAGACAACATTGTTTTCTTGCTACCTTCCTTGAAATCTTAAATGAGATAATGAGAATAAAGCATGGTCCTTGGCAAGGCCTAATCCTCTGTCCCTGTCACCATTGTTGTTTTGTAGTCCTTGAGGGGTTTTCCAAAAAGCCAGCTTGAATGTTCTGGAAGATGTTGCAGGTTCCCCTTTGCAGTACATGCTCCTACCTCAAGAAATCCCTTCCAGTCTTTGCTACCTTTTTCAGCCATGGCTCTAAGCTGGGGGGTGCTGAGAAAACGCAGCCAAGAATGGCTGAGTCTAAGTATCTCTCAAGCATTCCTTGTGTGAGTTGATTTTCACTCGTTTTCTAATTGTTGCCAGCTCTCTGAGTCTAGGTATGAAATGTGATTCTTCAGAATCAGACAGAGGGGGAAAAAAGATTTTTTGTAGATAGAGCTTATAGCTGCTTCATTTCTCATCCCAGTAGATGGGCAGTGGATCCAGAGCTGATACCCCGTCTTGTAAGTAGTCATGCGGAGAGGACAACCAGGGGGGACAGAACTGCAAACTCCTACCACACATTCTACGGATACCAGATGAACCCAGGGTATAGATGCTTCAAATATGGCTCCAGGATCACCAAGGAGGATGAGATACTCCTCATTCTGGGATCAAGGTTAATGTATTCATGCTAGGTGACAATATCATGATCTTCACTGTTACCCATTTCAAAAAACAAAAACAAAATGAAAGAAAAATTAAGATTACTTGGTCATCAGTGTACATAAGTTTGCTTCCATACGAAATAGGCTTGTTTTCTTTCACAAGATCTTGCCCTACATGACTGTGAGTCCTGGTTCCTTGGTGAGTTGGGAGAGAGCAAACTTACAAAATGTGGCAAGGACTGCTCCCCGCCCCATCTCACAGGTGTTAGGAGCCCTTCCCCAGTGGGCATTCTGGGTTTTCTCTTGCTAGTAAATGGGTCTTAATACTGGCTGCCCATTAAAATCACAGTGGGGATCCTCTTTAAGATGTATGTGTCCAGCTTACACCCCCCACCCCAAATCAGTCATATCAGAATTGCTGAGAGGAGGCCAGGCATGGTAATCATAACCCCTGATGGCAAGGTTTAGTAGGGTGGGGATCAAAGACACCCTTCGTGGACTCCACCTACATGGTCTTCCCTCCCAGCTGACTCTGGGACACTTCAGTTGTGGCGACCTGACATTCTGCCTTTCAATTCCTAGAAGAATTGAAATTTCCCGCCTTCTTTCTCCTTCCTCTTAGGTTCTTAGAGAAAGGAGCAGAAGTTAGATAGGGAGAAGGGAGGAGGGTATGCAAGTTTTGCCCTCTGCATTTCCCCGAAGGTTAATTTATTTCCTTTATGTTCCTTTTGGGAGAGGAGAATAAAGCAAGTATTAATGTTTGCATGCATGTTCACATTTTTTAAATGCATTCCTTCCCTCATTTTATGCTTTTAGAAATAGACACTACTTCTTCCAAATACAATATCTGTATATAAAGTCAGAGCCATCGACATGGCAAAAAAAGGAAATAACTATTCTCCGTTACGATAAGAACTTGACTTACCAAACACCCCATTTATTCAATAGCAGCCCAAGTGACGCAGTCACCAGCTCCTAAGTTCATCAGAGGTGACACCGTGTCTAATTCTGGCACTCTTGCACGGTCTTTATAGCCTCCTTGTTGCCTCTATGAGGGGAGGTGCTGTTGAGGAGGGAGAGTCTGTGAGTGTCTCTCTGTCTGCTGAGGAATTCCTTAGAGAATTTCCCGTTAGAGAAATTCCATATTCACCCAACTCACACCAATACCTGTTGGCCCACTGAGAATAAACTCACGGAATCCGCCTCTTCCTAGGAATCTACTTAGAAAACCCACTGAGTGCCAAGGCGTCCCAGACGAGTAAGGATGAGAGCTAAGAGATGCTCATGAATAAGCTTGCAAGGGCCTTCTGGGGCCTGCTCTAGGATCATAGCCACCTCCTCCCCTTACTAACTGTATGCCCTTGGTGACGTCACTTATCGATAAGGACACTTCAACTCTGAAGTTAGGGTCAGCTTGACAAGAAATCTGCAGTTTTGGGGTCATTTTACTTTAAAAAGACTCTAGAAACACCAGTATGCATACAGCATGTTCACAACAGCCAAGAAGGGACAGCCCGGACGAATACCCAAGCAAAATGTGATAGATATGTGCACTGGTATATTACTCAATATTAAAAGGGAGAGAAATTCTGACATATGCTACAGCATGATGAACCTTGAAGACATTTTGGAAAGTGAAATAAACCAGTCACAAAACAACAAATATTGCATGATTCCACTTACAAAAGTATCTAGAGCAGCAGAATCATGGTTGCCAGGAGCTGGGGAAAGGAGTAAATAGGGAATTATTGTTTAATGGGCATAGAGTTATAGTTTTGCAACATGAAAAGTTCTAGAAACCAATGTTTATACAAGAATGTGAATATATTTAATGCTACTGAACTGTACATTTAAAAATGGATAAGATGATGAATATATATTCCCTATATTTTATCTCTCTCTCACACACACACACACAAAGACTCATTTTGCATAGTCCTGTTTTCTAATTTTTTTTTTGGTTTTACTGCTTGCTCTGATGACACTATCATTTACATACAATGGTGTGTGACTATTCTAGAGAATGATATTAGGACCCAGAGATACAGAGAACTTTAATGTGGATTGTTTATAAAATTCCAAGTACCTTATTATATGGCCATCAGAATAAGCACTGAAAGAGATGATGAGAATATTAAAATTATTTGACTGGTTGAAAAAGAGGTACTAATGCTTTTTATTTTAATAAAATTACTGTAATATTATGTGCAGTAACAATAATTTGACTTCCAGAAACACACTGATTTTTCATACAGTCGAGGAAAAGTCACCTGATCACCACCTGTACCGAGACCCTCATGGTGGACCAGTGCTGTCTGGGGTCAGACTTGTGCCGTACGTATTGGACTTGTATTGTCCAAGACAACTCGAGGTTACAGAAGAGCTGGTGACTCATTCAGTAAGTTATTTCATACCACATCACGTGGGCTTCACAAGAAAACACCTGGGAAGGGGAAAAGGACACAGAGATGACCAGTTTGCATAAGATAAACTTCAGCTGACAAAATACAGGTAATCAAACAGGAAAATGCAAATTGCTCATTAACTTCTGGGAGTCCGTGAACCTGGCCGTGAGGTTTCAACCGGCCAAGGAGAATCCACACACAGCACCAGTTGGCTTCAAAACCACCACAGAAGTCATTGTCCTTCATGCTGAGGACACAGGAGGGAGAAAGTAGAAATCTCTTTCCAGGGGCGCCTGCGTGGCTCAGTCGGTCAAACATCTGCTTTCGGCTCGGGTCGTGATCCTGGGACTCCAGCCTGCTTCTCCTTCTCCCTCTGCCTGCTGCTTCCCCTGCTTGTGCACTCTCTCTGTGTCAAATAAATAAACGAAATAAAAAAAAGAAAAAAGGAAAGAAAAGAAAGAAGAAGAGAGAAAGAAAGAAAAAGAAAGAAAGAAGAAATCTCTTTCAACCCAAACTCCAATCAGCATCAGCAGACGCACCAGGGCAGCTGAGCCCAAGCAAACTGGAGAGATGGCAAAATGTCTTCACACCGTGTAAAATGTTTAGAAGAGCCAGAGACACTGCACTTGTTTATTTGAGTGGGAGCTGTACGTGTGTGTGTGTACTAGATGCGCGTGTCTTCGAGTGTGTATATGATGGGAGTATGTGCATTTGCAAGAACATGGTGCAGGAGTGTATATTGTGAGTGAAGAAATGTGCATACTATGGAGGTTTCTGTGGGTGTGCAGCTGGGTGTGAGTGAGCGTGTGTGAACTTGAGTGTGCCAGTGCTGGTGAGTTGTGTGTGCATGTGCATGCAGTACGCCTGTGTGCGAGTGTGTGTGTTTCTATGACTGGCTACCATGCACATGTGTTTAGATTTGTGTGTGTGAGAGAGAGAGACAGAGAGACAGTGTAGGTATATGAATGTATGTGATCTTGTGCATATATCTGCGTGCATGTGTGAATGTGAGGGTGAACACATCTGCATGGTTGTATGTTTCTGTATGGGAGCGTGTGCATGTGTATGTGAGCGTGCACTTGTGTATCCCCAGCAGATTCTCTCCTGAGGCTGTGCCCTCAGCAACAGGAATGTGCGGGCAGCTGGCCTCTGCCTCCGTCATTGTGCGCGCTTTACCGCGGGCGCATGTGAAACCCTTTTGTCACCCTTTCTTTTCGGTCTGAAAGCAACTCTTGAAGTGTAACGGGATTTGTTTGGAGAATGTCCACTCGTTAGGTAGACCCTGTTTGTCCTTGTGAGCGGCAGGCCATGGACAAGATGGACGGCCCTCTGCTCTGAAATAGCTGTGCGCATTTCCTCTGCCTGCGAGACGCGAGCCCAGCCCCGGGGCTCTCAGATTCATTCTCAGGTAAACACCCTGTGACAGGCCACAAGCCGGAGACCAACCGGCGTGGCCACAGCTGTGCCACCCCACGGCACCCCGACACCAGGCCTGTGCAGGAATGTTTGCTGTCCCCCCAGGCTGAGGGCAGCAAATATTTTCCAAAGCTCACCAGGGAGAAGGTTTCGTAGGGAGTTTCGAGTAGATGAGTTCTGCTGGCATCCGTGGCTGCCTTGCTCCAGAATTTATGAGCCCCCGTCTAAGGATTCTCTTGAAAACATTAAATAGGACTCTTAGTGCTTGATCTTGCTTAACCTAAAGCTATAAACTTCTTAAATCTCATAAAAGTCTTTTCGTCTTTAAAAAAAAGTACCAGTTGAAAAGATGAAATCTTTAGGCTGGGACACAAACGGTGAGGGGCATTCAGATGTCTCTTTACAGGCCATGACTCACACGGTGAAGCGGTGGCCTTTCTTGTCCTGGGTACTAAGGGCCCTAAAATACTGGGGCCGGGCAAGTTGCTTTAGCTCCAGGGAAATGAATTTGCTGTCTGAACAAAACACTAAAATGAAGCCAAGTTCCTGGATGTTTAACTGAATAGTTGGTTAAGACTCCAATATACGGCAGAGTAAAGGTAGGAATTGACTTTTTAGGGCAGGAGTCTTCTACCTGGTGGGGAGTGGAAGGGAGCACCTAGCCTCTCTGACATCTCTGTACTATGTGTCTGGAGGACGGGGGTTTGAAATAAACCTTCATTGTGCTCTGCTTCTTCATCTTTGTAAAGGATGGGTGAGTGATGGAAAGTCTTCCTACCCTCCTGTAGGAAGACTTGCCTTCCTATCCCTTGTACCACCCGTGTGCTTTTGGTCATGGCTTTCAGGCTCTTTGGCCATAAGCAACCGTGTCCATAAAATGGGAGGACTGATGACACCTGCTCCATGGGATGTCATGGGAATGAAAAACACCAAGGGAAAACTGGTGGCTTCAGCTCTCCCACTGAGTCCCAAGCGGCCAGGCATTTGTGTTGTTTCTTCTTCCCCCTTCTCCTAATAAGCAATGTCAAAATAAAATGAGAGGCAATATACTCAATCATTCAAAACACATTACTTAATACATGCTGAATACAGCATTACCCCAGGTGCTGGAGATAAGGCAAGGAGTAAAGAGGAAGAATGTGTTCCCTTTGGTTTGTACTGAATCCAACATGTCGCAGGGACACAGAGAGGGGAGCAGCTTCTCCCAGTGCCAGGGAGGTGCATCTCGCCATGTGCTGAGACTCCTGGGTAGTGTGGCGGGCTGCGTTCTCCAGAGATGGCTGCGTTCTTGCTCCTCTCACTTCCTCCGTTGCTCTTCCGATGCCCTGCTGCCCTCCCTCTGAGAGCTGAGGTCCGTGTTCCCTTCCTCTAAACCTGGGCACAGCCGTGCACAATACGGTGGAAGGGAGGTTGCATGGCTTCTGAGGCAACATCGTAAAGGGTGATATGATTCCACCTGACTTCCTCCCAGGACCTGAGTCTCGGAAGCCCTGCGCCTCCATGTAGGAAGTCTGCCTACCTTGAAACTGCAATGCCGAAAGGTCTCTGGGAGATAGACACACCATTTCAGATTCCAGAAATGTGAGTGAGAGGACTTCAATCCTCCATCTTCAATCTTTAATCTTCCATCTGATCTACCCAACATCATGGAGCAGAGATGAATCATTGCTACCATGCTCTTTTCCGAATCCCTGATCCACAGGCTCTGTGAATTTAATCTATAGCATCGTTTTGAGCTACTAAGTTTTGGAGAGGTTTGTTACATAGTCACAGTAATGGAGACAGGCAATAGCATCATATGTTCTGTGAGGGTTCTGAACAAAGGTTCTGAGCTGTGGGAGTGGGGTGACAGAATTTTAAAGTCTATTCTTTCCCATCAGACCTTCTTTTATAAAATAAAATCTTATGAAACCTTCATTTCCTGGTTATGATACAGATCTGAAAAGGGAAAGGAAGGAGAAACCATAATCTAAGACTGAAATCTCCCGGTGTATTCTACAAAACTGGTTCAACGTGATGTTAGCAGTTGTCATAAAAAGGAGGGGGGAAGTCCATATGGGATGGAGAGGGAAAGGACGTTGCATGGTCAAATCCTGAGTGTAGCAGAGATGATGGTGCCCACTCTCATCTCCACAGCGCCCATCCTGCATTGCATGCTTCTGACACACTGCTGCAGGGCCCTACAACGTGATATCTGGGTACGTTCTCTCAGCACGCACAGGGCAGGCCAGAAAAGCCACCAGAATACCCCACAGTCAAAGATGCACTGGAGGGGAAGACAGCCAGCACACCTTCCTCACGCACTAGGGACGGTCTCCAACCAGCCTGGGCCCCTTGGTAGAAACCTGCACATTAGCACATACTCTAGCAGCTCTCCCTTCCCTTCCTCCTTCCCTCTGCTTCCTGGCATCACTTCCACCAATAACTACTAGTAAGTGAAGCCTATGTCTCTAGACCACACTTGCTCTCTACATTATTTTTCTAGTTTTTCTGTACAAATCTTTTGAGATAGATACACTAAGGTTTATTGAGAACCCCCAAGGTGGATATTAAGAATTCGGTGCTTCAGAAACCTTATCAGACTATGAAAATTTTTTTTTCGGCCGAGTATCTTGCAGTGTTCCTACTCTCTAATACCACATTGAAAATATTGTCTTAAAGGGATTTTTTAAAAAGATTTTATTTATTTATTTGACAAAGAGAAACACAGCTAGAGAGGGAACACAAGCAGGGGGAGTGAGAGGGGGAGAAGCAGGCTTCCTGCTGAGCAGAAAGCTTAAAGGGATTTTTAAAATAGCTTTTCATTGGCCAAATAGTCTATATGAAATGAATAATTTATTCAGTAGCAATCTTTCGACTGTTTTATAATCTTTGATGTATGTGAAATTTTCAAATCAGACTTGAAATTATGTCATCCGCACATGATGAGAACAGATCACTATGTATAAATATGGGAGATGTTGACCCTGTAACAACTTAAATTTCCTTGCCTATGCCAATATTAAGCCTTATTTAAGAGAATGACGGTACTCTCTCTGGAAAAGAGGAGACTGTGGGTCTCTGAAACACCCAAAAGACTTGAACCAAAACTGAAGAATTTTGACCCAGAAATAGTATCCAGGTACTTACTTCTAAACATCAGCGTGTTGGCTCTCCAGGGTCACATGTTAGAAAGTAGCAGACCAACCCAGGAAAAATGACTCCAGGGTTCAGACTCTTAACCACTTCAGTAATAAAGCTGCAAAAAAAAATTCTAAAGGACAGGAGCTACTGTGGATTTCCATTTGTTCCACATATTCTCGCTTGGGTAAAGTCTGAGAAGCACTGGTATGAATCTCATAAGAAAGGTCCAAAGAATAAGAGAAATAGTGTAAGTTTCATAATTTAATCAGGATTGTGTTTATGTAAGTCATATTTTTGTCACACATATTAAGCATCTGAAATGTGCTTGCTCTCAGTTGCCTATGCTCCAGGAAATAGGATGGGTGGATATAGTTTTACCTGAGTTGTGCATTTTTTTCCTCCTGGTTCTTCACCAGAGATGTTTCTTTGATTTTCCTGCTTTTCACAGTCTGACAAAGACGGGATAACCATATGGGAAGCTACTGAGCAGTTGGGAATTCTTAAAAATATAGTGTAAGAAAATAAAGCCAAAAGCTAGTTCCTTAAATAGATTAATAAAAGGAATAAGTCCCTAGGAATGCTGACCAAAAATAAAAGAGAGAATAAACCAATTCAATGTAATAAATGATAAAGAAGATGTGAGTGCAGACCTTATAAATATTTAAAAGATAAGGGTTATTATAAACAACTTTTTCTGATGCATATGATAATTCAGATGAAATGGATATACCTTGATAAATGTAATTTTAAAAACTGATATAAAAAGAAATAGAACATGCAAATAGTCCTATATATTTTAAGTTGATTGCATCCAATATTAAAAACCTTTTTGTAAAAGCACATCAGAACCCTACTATTTCTTCAGTGAATTCTTCCAAATTTTAAGAAAGAAATAATACTAATTTTATAGTGAATCTTCTAAAGAGTGTAACTAGTACTACTCAGTTTCAAACTAATTAAATACCTAATATATGCCTTTGATATATCCATTCTCCAATGCCTGGCATTTTTGTATTACTTCATCTGGCATCTTTCTTCAGCCCCAGGTGGACCTATTGCCTTCCCTTTTACTGATTCCTCCCTTTTCCTTAAATCCATGGATTCATCTCTTGTTTTAGCCCTGTCACACCCTCAGTTCAGTGCCTGGTTCAACACTGGGCCAAGTTTATGATTACCTCAATTATCAGTAAAAACAATAGAAAAAATAGCAACCTGATTCCTCATCTTTCCTAATTAATTAAATTCCCCAAAATATTTTCTTGCCCCTCATGAAGTATAGGCATATGTATTTTCAGTAGTTGCTATTGTGCTGTCTATATAATTTTATAATACATTTCCTTATACAACAGGATGTATATTCTTCCATGTTAGTAATTGTCATATGTATCATTTATCAGCTAGAATAAAATCCTCTCTGTGCCCTGCAGGTATACCCTCTCAAAATATCTTACTATTCTTCAAGTCTTTCTTTCTTTCTTTCCTTCTTTCTTTCTTTCTTTCTTTCTTTCTTTCTTTCTTTCTTTCTCTCTCTCTCTCTCTCTCTTTCCTTCTTTCTTTCTCTTTCTTCTTACTTTACCTTTCTTTCTCTCTTTCTTTCTTTCTCTTTCTGATAAGTGCCTTCTTCACTTCCCAGCCTTAACTGTTCCTTTCTTGAAATTATTCACAATATTTATATCCTTGTACATATCAGTTTTCTAAATTTTTCCTACAGAAAACTACACATTTGTATATAAAGATATGTTTGTTGCACTTTTTAATAGTTACCCAAAACACACTGGCAGCAAAATGTCCACTAATAGGAAACTGATTAAATAAATGGTAGCATATTCCACACAATTAAATTTTATTAGAAGGAATGAAGTCTATACAAAAATGGCAAAATAAAATTATGTCCATTGTATATTTTAAAAGTTAAAAAATAGGTACAATTTGTGCATATAAACTGATCTCATTTTTAATCTGGAGTGGTTGCTGATAAACAGTTATTTTTAGAAGATGAGATTATAGAACATTTATTTTCTATTTTACACATTTCTGAAGTTTATTTTATTTTTATAACTAGAATATATATTTTATTTTTATAATTAGAATACATAACTAGAATATATATAACTATAATAACTAAAATATAATGAGAATATAAATAGAATCTATATATATATAGAAAAATATAAAGAAAGATACCAGAATTCCATCATATCCTAGGCTTATATATCAAAATTAATAGTCATTTGCAGGGAGCCAAGGGTTTTGTGACCCTGGTAAATAACCAGGAATTCTTTCTGAAAGTCTGGCATATTCAATGACTCAATAAATATTTATTGAGCTAATGCTATGGCTAGGCAAGTTCCCTGATGTCATGGACTTTATATGCTGCTCTCTGAAACAATCAACATATAAACCAATAGTGATTGTAAACCATGTATTCGAGGTGGATACTAAGAACAGAATACACATGAGGATAAGATGGTGAGTTGGGGGCATATTAGAGAACAGTTAGAAAGGTCTCTGTGAGGGTAGTATTATAAACTGAGACATGGATGGAGAAGGATGAGCCAGCCAGTAAAGAACAAGGTGGGGATGGAATCCAGCAGTGAACTTTTAGGTGAACGTCCGAGGCGGGGCAGCACTTCAAGTATTGAAGTGACAAGAAAGCAGAGTTATAAGATAAATACATAATTTGTTATTTGTAGGACATACCCACTTTTTAAATCCATGTTTTTTTGAAAGATAAGAGAGTCGTCAAAATCCCAGAGAGGAGAAGGTTCAGAGCCACACATAGCATCAGCCATTCTTGGATAGTTTTGTTCCCTACTCTAGCAGCAATTCATGACTTATCCTCACACAGATGGCCTTTTCCATTGGTTTAAATGACATATAACTAATACTAACCCTTCTACAGTAATTTACACTTGAAGCTTATTACCACATTCTAATCTCTAGAGGTTAATGTGAAAATTTAAGAAAGTGTCATTCATTATTCATTCACCAACTATTTATTGTACACTTATTATGTACCAGGCACTGGGATAGCTAGTAATGATGCAGAAAAGAATGACATAGACCTATTAGTCATTACAGAATTGTTACTCTTGCTGGAGAAATCAACAATAAGAATCTACAAGGTTTACCAGATATCATCAGATGTTATGGGGAATAAAATCGATCAGGGAAAGAAGACCGTGAATTGGAGTCAGAGTGGAATTGCTACTTATTAATAAAAACTGGACAAGAAATTTCTCAGTGTTAAGGGGCACTTGAACAAAGACCTGAAGAAGAAGGGAGAGGGAGCCATATGAATATGTAGGGCAGGAATGTTCCAGGCAAAAGGAACAGCAAATGCAAAGGCCTTGGGGCAAAAGTATGCCCAGTGTGTTTGAGGAATAGCACAGAGTCCATCATGTGTGGAGATGAATTAAGCAGGAACAACAGAGATGAGGCCAGATAAGGACTCCCACTTTTATTTTTAGTAAAATGGAGATGAACTGGAGGTCTCTGAGGTTAGTGTTAATGTGAAACACGATTATATTTTTTTGAGAAGCAAAACATTGGGTGTGGTATATGGGTAAAGTGTGTGCGTGTGTGTGTGTGTGTGTGTGTGTGTGTGTGTGAGTCTGTATGTGTGTGTATGTCTATGTGTGTGGCAGGAAAGACAAACTTTGTAGTGCACGGGTAAAGAAAAAAATTTGAGCAGCTATGAAACTGGTAATGGGCTTCCTCTAAAGACTAAGACAGTGGAGGGTGATAAGGAAAGGAATACTTCACTTTTCATTTAACACATTTCATATCATTTGAAGGTGAGCATCTGAACATTAATATTTTGTTATTTATTAGCCTAGAGCCAAGAGAAAGCAAATAACTCATTGTGAACATACCCCCAAATGTTCTGTGAAAGGCAGTTGGAGTATGAGTAATCTTGTTTGAATATTAATTACATAAGCAAATATGTTTTCATTTAGATAAATCATTATACTTTCATCTTAAGTGCTAAATTAATAAAAAAAAATGTCCATGGCTTCTAACAATGAAATATAAGAGTAAGAAGTATTTCAATAGAGGTTACCACCATTTTCTTTAAATTCATAAAAAGCAACCACTGTAGGGAAAAAAGAACATCAACAAAACCCCTAATTCCACCATGCTTATAAAAATAAGTTCAGGGTATTGACTGTTTTATCAACACCCCAGATTATGCCTGAGAAGATTCACAGGTAGTTGGAAGTCATGTAAGCATTGAAGACCACATGGATAAGAGCAAAGCAGAAACAGCTGTTGGGAAGCTTGACCCACTCCAAAATCTTGACCTTCCACGGGACCAAGAAGGCAGTCAACCCCAACTTCCTACTCGGAATGTTCCTTCCTTATCACCTCTGCATTGTCTGTCACCCCAAAATTACCCACCAGGAATTCCTAGAATATCCTTTCTCTATCCACCCCTGCTTTTTACTGATGATGGAACGATGTTCTGATTTGTCTATTAGAAGTATATTAGCAGTCTTTAAATAATGTCTACACAGAAAAGTATGAAATTCCAACACTACCAGGATCTCAAGCTGGATAGAATCACTTATTCAATACACTGGCCACCAGCCCATCTTGAGAGGCAAATTTTAGATATTCCCCATGACCATTAGATAACTTTTCTCCCATAACTTGAAAAATTAATTCATAGTCCACAATGACAAATATTAGGAAACATTTTTGATATTATTTCATTTTCTATTGAATTTTTTAATTTAATCTTTTCATCTTATAAAATGAAAACTGACATCTATTGAGTATATTTACCACAAAGTCCTACCCATGTTCCTTATTAGTTTTTCAAAATGTTACAGTTACTCTATAAGGTAGATATTATTATTACCCTCGTTTCTTTAAGGATGAGAAACTTCAAGTTATTTGAAGAAATTTTGTTTTCTTTCCCCAATTGACTTGGTGTTTCTGCATGATGATTACACATACTTAGCTATATGTTTTTTCTTTCCTAAGCCTTATTGATCTTGAGTGAGTGACTTCCATAAATAGGTTATTTGCCTCTGCTTAAACCCACCTCTGCAATTGGCTTCCCCACTAATGAAAACCCTTTGGATAAAAGATAATTATCTGGAAATGAGCTTTTAATTGAACAGGTTACAGAATGACGCCATCAGGAATAGTGGAGCAAGGTCTGCTGAAAATCATCGCCTCCATAAAATCAACAAGAGCACTGGCAAAACTTACCAAAATAAACTTTTTTCAGAACTATGGAAATTAATCCAATGCTTGTAACAACGTGAAAAGCATTTAGTCAGGTAAAATAGCTGATCTCAGTAAAAACGGAGAGCTTTGAGGCATTTTAACTGATCCCTTCCCTTCCCATCTTTCCAATCTTTCCAGACTCATAATCACAGTGAAAACCAGAAGCCTAATACAGACCCTGGAGGAATTAAAATGGGGTTGGAGCTCCTATAAAACTCCATTCTGTGAAAATAATCATGATTTGAATTCCCCTAGCAGTTCTCTGGAAAAGCATACTGACAGCTTTGTCTCTATCAACTCAGCAGCCTCTCAGTGAAAAAGCCTTTTTTTTTTTTTCCTGGAGGCATTTGTGAAAAACAATCAGTGACAACTGAGCTAAATATTCCATCTGAATGAGGCAGTGAAAAAAAAACTTAGAAGTAATAACTGGATCATGGAGTGCTCAGAAAGTGTTCTGAAAACTCTTATATATACCTGGGAATCCAGAAGGAATGTGCATGCTTAAGGATGAGCACATGCTCAGGAAAAACCTGAGAAGGGCTGAATTTCTCATATTTGGCTAACTTTGAAGCCTTGCACAAGTTGGAAATGGAGGTTAAGGCACAGCTTTAAATTGCCTTCCTAAGCACTGAAGGCATGCCTGAAAGCATACACAGAGCCCCTCACAAAGGCTGGGAAGTTTATTGGTCCAGGAGTTAATGTTTGACTTCTTAGAGCAAGCAAACAACAACAACACCAACCCCCCCCAAAACAAACAAACAAACAAACAAACAAAAAACCAACAACTGCAACAAAAAACCCTTTCAGTCAAGTATTTTAAATATGTTTAAAGACATATGGGAAACTGTGTAAGTATGTCTCTTACTGAAGTAAAGTATGAGAATGTCTCACTGAACAGAGAATACCAATAAAGAAATGGGAAGGTCAAAAAAAAAGAGTACAAACTCTGGAGTTGAAAAGTAAAATAACTAGGGCACCTTGGTGACTCAGTTGGTTAGGTATATGCCTTTGGCTTGGGTCATGACCCCAGGGTATTGGAATCAAGCCCCACATAGGATTTCTTGCTTAACAGAGAACCTGATTCTCCCTCTCCCTCTGCCCCTCTACCTGCTTCTGTGCTCTTTCTCTCACTCTCTGTCAGGTAAATAAATAAAATATTTTTAAAAAAAGAAGGAAAGTAAAATAGTTGAAAATTTACTAAATGGGCATTGACAATTTTGAGCTGTCAGAGGACAGAATCAACAAACTTAGAATTAGGCCAACTGAGATCATCTGGTTAGAAGAACAGAAAGAAAAGAAATTAAAAATGAAGAGCCTCAGAGACTTGAACATGAGCATGATCAGGTCTATCAACATATACATATTAGGAATCCCAGAAGATAAAAAAAGAAAAGTCCAGAAGGACTACTTGGAAAAGTAGTGGCCAAAAACTTGCAAAAATTTAATGAAAAATATTGATATATACTTTCAAGAACCTCAATGAACACAAGTATCTGAACTCAGAGATCTATACCTAGACACAGCATAATTAAACTGTCAAAATTCAGATTCCTGGGTGGGTCAGTCAATTTTCTGCCTTCAGCTCAAGTCATGATCCCAGGGTCCTAGGATAGAGTCCTACATCAGGATCCCTGCCCCATGGGGAAAGTGCTTTTCACTCTGCCTCTGCCTGCCCTCCCATCTCTCATGAATAAATAAATAGAATCTTTGAAAAAAATAAAAATAGACTGTCAAAATCCAAAGAAAGAGACTCTTCAAAAGAAAAAGAGAAGCTATTCATTGAGAATAAGAGATCCTCATGAGATTAACAACAAATTTCTTATCAAAAACTATGAAAACTGGTAGATAGCATGATAATATTCAAAGGGTTGAAAGAGTAAAAAACACTGTAAACCAGGAATTCTATATCCAACAAAACTATCTTTCCAAAATAAAGACTAAAAGAAGACATTCCAAGATAAACAAAAGCTAATTTGTTTCTAGCGGTATAAAAAATACTAAAGGGAGTCCTTAAGGCTAATATAAAAGGACACATCAAATCCACATGAATAAACAAATCTGTATGACTAAACAAGGAGCACTAGAAAAGATAATTGTGTGGGTGAATATAAAAGACAGTATAAGCATTTTTTTGTTGTAGCACTTTCTGCTCCTGTCCAATTTAAAAGGCAACCACCATAAGCACTAATTATAAATGTATATTGAAGGGCATGCACAGTGTATAAAGATGCAAGTTGTAGGACAGTAATACCATAAAGCAAAGGGGGGAGAATAGAACTATAAATGGACAAAGTTTTTTTATACTATTGAAACTAAGTTACTATTAATTTAAATAAGACCTTTATAAGTTGTTAATCACAACACCCAAGGCGGCCATAAGAAAACAACACAAAATAATATAGTTAGAAAATGGTAAGAGAATTAAAATTGTTCACCAGAAATTAATTACTTAACATGGAAGATGGCCATGATGGAAGAACAGAGGAACAAAAAGGACTTGAGAAAAAAAGAATTGAATGGCAGATGTAAATCCAACTATATTAATGATAGTATTAAATGTGAATGGATTAACATTGCAACCCAAAAGCAGATATTGGAGGAGTGGATAAAAATGATCTAGTAATGTGCTCTGTAAAAGAAACAAACTTTATATTCAAAGACACAAATCAAAAGTGAATGGATGGAGGGCACCTGGTCGCTCAGTATGTAGAGCATGTGACTCTTGATCCCAGGGTTATAAGTTCAAGCCCCACTTAAGGTGTAAAAATTACTTAAAAAAAAAACTTTTAAAAGTAAATAAATGGGAAAAGATAGAACCAAAAGAGAGCTAAAGTATCTCAAATTACTTTAATATAAAATGGAATAGGTTTCAGGACAAAAATCACTAGTAGATAAAAAGGACATTTTATAATGATAAAAAGGGCAATTATTCAAGAATATCTGACAATGATAAACGTTACTTACATAATAACAGAGACCCAAAATAAACAAAGCAAAAGTTGAAAGAACTGAAAAACAGAAAATTCAAAAATAATAGTTTGAGACATCAATACCTCATTTTCAATAATATAGCAATAATTCTATCCACAAGTAGAAGACTAGGGAAATAGAAAACCTCTAAGTTTTTTTTTCTAACTTCTATCACACCATAAACCAACTAGACCCAATATACATATTTAGAACATTGCATCCAACACATGTAGAATGTACATTCTTCCTAAGTGCACATGAAATGATTTCAATGATAGACCATGTATTAAGCCATAAAATAAGTTCCAATAATTTAATGAGACTGAAGTAATGCAAAGTATGTTATCTGACCACAATAGAATGAACTTAGAAATTAAGAACAGAAGAAAACTTGGGAAATCCAAAAATATGTGGAAATTAAACAACATACTTATACATAACAAATGGGCTAAGAAAATACAATCACAAGGGAAACTGGAAAATGTCTTGGGATGAATGAAATAAAAACACAACACACTAAAACTTACAGGATGATGCTAAAACAGTTCTTAAAGAAAATTTATAACTATAAACACCTACATTGAAATGGAAAAGAAGTCTCAAATCAATAAACTTTTACATTAAGAATACAACAAAATATTTGACAAATTAAACTCAAAGCAAGCAGAGTGAAAGAAATGGAAAAGCAGAAATAAATGAAATGAAGAAAAAGTCAGTATAGGAAAAAATGAAATAAAAATCTGATCCTTTTAGAAGATCAACAAAATTGACTAATTTTTAGTTAAACTAGTCATGGGAAAAAAAGAGAAGATTAATATTACTAAAATCAAGAATGAAACAGGGCAATTACTACAAACCTCACTGAAATTAAAAAGGATTATAAGAAAATACTATGCCAATAAATTAAATGACAAGTAAAATGGGCAAAATCTTTGTAAGATATGAACAACCAAAAATGTCTTAAGGAGAAATAAAAAATCTGAATAGACATATAAAAGAGAAATACTGAAATAGTAATCAATGAACTACCCACAAAGAACAACCCAGGACCAGATTTCTTTGCTGGTAAATTCTACCAAATATTTAAAAAAGAATTAGTACCAATTTTTCACAAACTCTTCTAAAAATATATGAAGAAAGATAATGCCCACATCACCCCAGAAGTTATCATTACCCTGATTCCCAAAGCCAGACAAATATACTACAAGAAAGAATACTACTTGTTAATATACCTTATGAATATAGATTAAACTATTTAAAAAATCCAGTAAGGGCACCTGGGGGCTCAGCTGGTTAAGCATCCACCTGATTTGGGCTCAGGTCATGATCTCAGGGTTGTTAGGTGGAGCCCAATGTTAGGAATTTCTCTATCCTTCTGCCCCTCACCAATTATGAGTGCATGCTAGAAATAAATAAATAAATAAATAAATAAATAAATAAATAAATAAATAAAAGTGAACCAAATCTAGTGACATAAAAAGAGTTATACATCATGACCAATTGACATTTATTGTAGGGATTCAAAGATGGTTCAACAGAAAATAATTCTATCAATATAATACACCTTAGTAACTGAGTACTAGACAAAAATAATATCATTTCAATAGATGCATAAGATTTTTTGAAAAATTCCAACACCAAATATATGATTAACAAAACATTCAACAGACTAGATATAGAATGGAACTTCCTCTACATTATAAAAGGAATCTTGGAACACTGGAAAAAAAATTTTAGTAACAATAAAAAAAAGGCATCTGTGAAAAACAAACACTTAATGTCATATTTGAGATGAAAGACTAAAAGGTTTTCTCTTATGATCCACAAGACAAGTTGCCAGTCCTAAGTAATAATATACTGAAGGTTTTGACCAGGAAAATTAGGTAAAAGGAAAACCTTAAGAAAACAGCCAGTTTGGAAAGGAAGAAGTAAAACCATTTCTATGTAAAGATGACATGATTTCATATATAAAAAAAATTCCAAGGAATTAATAAAAATACTAGTGGAGCAAATACATGAGTTCAACAAGTTTGGAGGCTCTAAGACCAATATACAGAAATCAATTGTACTTTAAACAAAGAAGTGCAAGCCTTGTACACTCAAAACTAGAAAACAGTGTTGAAGAAAAATGGGAAGATGTGCTGTGTTCATGGATTGGAACTCAATTTATTTAGCTAGCAATTTTCCCCAATTGATTTACAGATTTAGCATATTCCCCAATAAAATTCAGCTTGTCATTTTTTGCAAAATTTCATAAAAATGCAAAATGCTCAGAATGGCCATAGAAATCTTAAAAAGGAAGAAAAACAAATGGAAAAGCTTTTACTTCCTAATTTCAAAAGTGTCCAAAAAAATAACTAAAGTATTCAAGGTCATCTGGTACTGGCAAAAGGATGAACACATAGATACACAGAATGGAACTGAGAGTTCTGAAAAAAACTTCTATCTATGGTCAATTGATTTTCTTTTTTTAAGATATTTATTTATTTATTTATTTATTTATTTATTTGACAGAGAGAGAGAGATCACAAGTAGGCAGAGAGGCAGGCAGAGAGAGAGGATTGGAAGCAGGCTCCCTGTCTAAGAGAGAGCCCAATGCAGGCTTCTATCCCAGGACCCTGAGATCATGACCTGAGTGGAAGGCAAAGGCTTAACCCACTAAGCCGCCCAGGCGCCCAGTCAATTGATTTTCAACAACAATGCAAGACTATTCAATAGGGAAGGAAAAAATTATTTTCAACAAATGGTGATTGGACAGACAGCAGTCACAAGAAAAGGAGTGAAGTTGGGCAAATTAGCTCAAAATGGATCAAAGGCAAATATCTACAAAAATGCTAGAGAAAACATAGGTATAAATCTTTGTGACCTTGGATTAGTTATTTCTTAAATATAACAACTAAATCATGTGCAAAAAAGAAAAAAAATTAAAAATAGATGCACTTCATCAAAATAAAAAAAATTTCTTGAAACAATGCTCAAGAAGGTGAAATGACAGCCACAGATGGGAGAAAATACTTATAAATCATATCTCTGATACTGAGGACACCTATTGAATGGAGCACTGGGTGTGGGGAATGGGGAATGAATCTTGGAACATTGAAAAAAAATAAAAAATATCTAAGGGGCGCCTGGGTGGCTCAGTTGGTTAAGCAACTGCCTTCAGCTCAGGTCGTGATCCTAGAGACCGGGGATCGAGTCCCACATCGGGCTCCGTGCTAGGCAGGAAGCCTGCTTCTCCCTCTCTCACTCCCACTGCTTGTGTTCCCTCTCTGGCTGTGTTTCTCTCTGTCAAATAAACAAAATCTTTAAAAAAATATCTAAAATAACCAAGAGGGAAAAAAAAAAAGCTTGTATCTACAGAACTTCTGCAAGTCAATAATAAAAAGCCAGTTACCCCAATGTAAAAAAAAAAAAAATGAGCAAAGAATTTGAATAGACAGTTTTCCAAAGATAAACAAATGGCCAATATGCACATGAAAGGAATTGAAAATAATGTCCATACAAATACAAATATTCATTAGAAAATTATTCCTAGTAGCCAAAAGATAGAAATAATCAAAATGCCCATCGATGGTTAAAGGCATAAACAAAATCATCTATATAATGCAATATTAGCTAGCAATAAGAAGTAAAGAAGTACTGATACTTGCTATCAGGTGTGTGTACCCTGGGGGAAAATAACAAGGGAGAAGAGCCATGAACAAACTCCATAATGTATGATTCTATTTTTATGAAACGTTCAAAATAAGTAAATTACTATTTTCCAGGGATGGGAGTAGAGAATGGGGACACATTACTAATAGACAAAAAGTTTCTTTTCAGAATGATGGAAATGTCTTGGGATTATAAAAAAAAAAAAAAAACAGTGAATTTACACCTTAAAAAGATAAACTCTAAAGCATATGAATTATATCTCAATAAAAAAACTACAAAAAACATGCTACAAAAACACTTCATGGTTTTGAAATATCCCAATCTTGACCTTCATCTGTAATCTTGATTTAAATGGTGAGGGATTTAAGAGCTGTTTTATGTTTCTTTATATATATATGAAGTAAATATTTATTTATTTATTTATTTATCTATTCATTCATTCATTCATTCATTTATTTGAGACAGAGGAGCAGAGAGCAAGTGCAAGGGGGAGGGAAAGGGACAAGCACACTCCCCTCTGAGGCTGGAGCCTGATGTTAGGGCCTGATTCTACCACCAGGAGATCATGACCTGAACCAAAATCAAGAAGAGTCACTGAAACAAATCAGCCACTCAGATGTCCGTGTTTCTTTCCTCTTAAATTCTATCCCAGTGCACTCTGCATGGGGGTCCAATTACTCGTTCTTCCAGCAGTTTCACTGCTTTTACACCATTAAAAAACTAATAATAAACTATTTCTATTCTTTTCACTAAATGGCACATTATGCTTAAAGCAGCTCCAAATGCTTGGCCTTCTCATACTTTCTGCTACCATGTAACTTTAAAATTAGACAATTGGAGGTGAACCTCCATTTATGCAACCACAAGCAGCTCAAATTTAAAGACAGAAATTAAAACAGTGACTATGACTTGTCCTGCATTGCTAGCACAGTCCCTGGGAGAGCAAGCTCTTAGATCTTGCATCTTAAATGGATCAATCCCTTAAAAACAAACCCTCTATCCTTCTGCAATGTTATTGGCTCTTCTGAGAGAGTTCATAGTCCTTATTCATTGTTCTTCAGGTGTAATGGCAATTCATCCTGGTTAGACAAGTGAGGAAATAAGGCACGGCATACCAGGTCAATTATTTTAGAATCTCAGAACTTTATGGCTTGGGAGAACATCTAGTCCTTTACCTCATTTTACAAGTGACAAGACTGGCACCTGGAGATGGCACCCTTACATCTTCAGGACATAAGGATGGACTTCCACCTTCCATCCTTCTTCCACCATAACTTAGCCAGCTCTACAGCAAATGCACCTTGTGTACTTGTCCTGTCTCATCCCCACCCGAATCTCTGGTGCATTCTATTTAAGTCCCCCTACCAGTCCTTGAACTTAGCAAATAGGCTCTCACCTCAGGACCTTTCCATATGTCGCTTCCTCTGCTATAATGTTCTCTGCCTAGACTTTCACCCTCTGGTCCCTGCTTATAGATCACTTTCTCGGGGAGACCCTCTTAACCTAAAATTTCTTCTGCCTAGTGCATTGCTGTCTACCCTTCAGCCTGCTTTATTCTATTCTTTGTCTTAGGTGGGACCTGAGATCACACCTATATCTCCTTCCCTTCCTTGTCTGCTTGACTTCCTTCTCCTGAGAATTTTTTTCCAATAAATGACAAGAACCTGAATGTCTATCTCTGGCACTGCTTCTGGGAGCTGGCTTAACACTCTACATGAGGGAGGCAGCCTGTGCTTTTAACAGCATTTCCTGGAGATGCTCTGTGGATACAGCCCCACCTGTTGAGATTAAATGTTCATGATATACCCAGTGAAACTGTTAAAGAGACAATAGGCTGTAGCAACAACAGACAATGAAAAGAAATAAAAGGTATTCAAATTGGCAAAGGAGTCAAACTCTCTTCCCAGATGACATGACACTTTATATGGAAAACCCAAAAGACTCTACCCCCAAACTACTAGAACTCATACAACAATTCAGTAATGTAGCAGGATACAAAATCAATGCACAAAAATTAATTACATTCTTATACACTAACAATGAAAATATAGAAAGGGATATCAGAGAATTGATTTCGTGAACTATAGCACCAAGAACCATAAGATACCTAGAAATAAACCTAACCAAAGAAGGTAAGGATCTTGGGTGCCTGGGTGGCCCCCAAGATCCTTGGTTAAGCCACTGCCTTCAGTTCAGGTCATGATCCTGGAGTCCCGGGAATGAGTCCTGCATTGGGCTCTCAGCTCCATGGGGAATCTGCTTCTCTCTCTGACCTCTCCCCTCTCATGCTCTCTCTCACTCTCTCTCTGAATAAATAAAATGTTTTTTAAAAAAAGAAGTTAAGGACCTGTACTCGAGGAACTACAGAACATTCAGGAAAGTAATTGAAGAAGACACAAAAGGATGGAAGAGTATTCCATGCTTATGGATCAGAGAATAAGCATCATTAAAATGTCTATACTGCCCAGAGCAATCAATGCCTTCAATGCCATCATGATCAAAATTCCACCAACATTTTTCAAAGCATTGGAACAAACAATCCTAAAATTTATATGAAACCAAAAAGACCCCGAATTGCTCGAAAAATGTTGAAAAAGAAAAAAATAAAGCTGGGGGTATCATGTTACCTGATTTCAGGCTTTATTACAAAGCTGTGATCACCAAGACAGCATGGTACTGGCACAAAAACAGACACATAAACCACTGGAACAGAACAGAGAGTCCAGATATGGAGCCACAAATCTATGGTCAAATAATCTTTGACAAAGCAGGAAAAAAATATCCAGTAGAAAAAAAAAGTCTCTTCAAAAAATGGTGCTAGAAGAATTGGACAGCTATGTATAGAAGAATGAAACTAGACCATTCTCTTACACCACACACAAAGGCAAACTCGAAATGGATGAAAGACCTCAACATGAGGCAGGAATCTATCAAAATCCTAGAGGAGAACATAGGCAGTAACCTCTTGACATTGGCCACAAAAACTTCTTTCAAGACAAGTCTCCAAAGGCAAAGGAAACAAAAGTGAAAATGAACTTTTGGGACTTCATCAAGATAAAAAGCTTCTGTACAGCAAAGAAAACAATCAATAAAACAATGAGGCAACCCAGAAATGGGAGAGGATATTTGCAAATGACATTACAGACAAAGGGCTGATATCCAAGATCTATAATGAACTCCCCAAACTCAACAACCAAAACAAAGATCACCACATTAGAAAATGGGCAGGAGACATGAAGAGGCACTTTTCCACAGAAGACCTACAAATGGCTAACAGACAACATGAAAAAATATTCGTCATCACTACATATCAAGGAAATTCAAATCAAAACCACACTGAGATGCTACCTTTCACCAGTCAGATGGCTAAAATTAACAAGTCAGGAAACAACAAGTGTTGGAGAGGCTGCGGAGAAAGGGGAACCCTCTTACTCTGTTGGTGAGAATGCAAGTTGGTGCAGCTACATTGGAAAACAATGTGGAGATTCCTTAAAAAATTAAAAATAGAGCTACCCTATGACCCTGCAATTACACTACTGGGTATTTATCCCAAAGATACAGATGTAGCAAAAAGAAGGGCCATATGTACCCCAATGTTCATTGCAGCAATGGCCACAATTGCCAAACTGTGGAAAGAGCCAAGGTGCCCTTCAACAGATGAATGGATAAAGAAGATGTGGTCCATATATACAGTGGAATACTATGCCTCCATCAGAAAGGATGAATATCCAACTTTTGTAGCAACATGGACCAGGTTTGGAGGATATTATGCTGAGTGAAATAAGCCAAGTAGGGAAAGTCAAGTATCATATGGTTTCACTTACTTGTGGAGCATAAGGGGTAATATAGAGGACAGTAGGAGAAGGAAAGGAAATGGGAAGTGGGGTAAATTGAGGAGGGAGATGAAACATGAGAGACTTTGGACCCAGAAACAGATTGAGGGTCTTGGAGGGGAGGGGGTAGAGGGATGAGTGAATCTGGTGGTGGGTATTGAGGGCACATATTGCATGGAGCACTGGGTGTGAGGCATAAACAATGAATCTTGGAACACTGAAAAAATAAAATAAATTTTTTAAAAAGGTGACCGAGAGAGAGAGACAGAGACAGAGAGAGAGAATAAGCTGGTCCTTAAAAATAAAACCAGAGCAGGAGGGGGGTCAGTTTAATAATTATGGGATCTTTGGTTTTTAATGCCAAATGTTTGGTTCCGGAGCTGTCTTTGGGCCTCTGTGAATTGTGTTTACCTAACTAAATATGTGATGTGCTGGTATCAGACCCGAGGAGATCACGTGAGCTACAGCAAACAGTCAACAGATGCATGCTATTTATTTTGTTTTTTAGTCTTTTCATATTTTTTCATAAACCACACAGTCATTTTGCTTATAGGTTACCCCAGATTAATCTTCACTGAGCCGTGATGTCTGTAAGACTCTGACTCTAGGCAAGAATCTGTACCTGGTCAACTGCTTCGACAGCAACATACATTGATGTGCACTAGCTCCTGCGTCGCACGATGCCTT
The DNA here is from genome assembly GCA_004023965.1 of Spilogale gracilis. Classification (NCBI taxonomy): domain Eukaryota; kingdom Metazoa; phylum Chordata; class Mammalia; order Carnivora; family Mephitidae; genus Spilogale; species Spilogale gracilis. Next base: position 39,091 of record PITA01007525.1, on the reverse strand, counting down.
TGTGGGACTTACTTTGGTGTTCCCTGAAACTTCAAACCATCTCATTGCTGACTCTTGAAATTTCTCTGCAAATGGAGCTATTTGCTTCAAAACTCACACACGCTTATAGTTAAAGTAGTGTCTGCTTTCTTCCCTGTTTCTGCTCAAAGCCCAAGAATGATATCAAATGAAGAATATAGTATATACAAAGACTCAGAATTGGACCAAGTAATTTAATGAAAACTCCAGAAGGAAGATTCTCTAGTTCTGAAAGTGTTGATTTCAAATTAAGTTGAGTCTCTCTGTGCTCAGAATTTCAGATCCGTGCACAAGCCCATCATTTGTGGCTCTGCAGCCATACAGCCCTAGAGGTCATGAGTGCAGAGGCAGGACCGACTGAGCCAGAATGCAGCTGCCCTAATCTACATTCTCCTCTGGAAATGACAACCATCGCAGAGCAAAAATGTAAGAATTAATTTAAAAAAAGTTTTATCCTTGCAAATACGCTTGCATCGTGGTTTACAAATACATTAAAAAATTTATTTCCCCCAAAAGCATGTTCTCTGAAATGGTAGCACCACAATGTGCCCCAGGGGCAGAAGTGGGTATACTAATTACTTGGCCGCATGTGTGTGGGGAACGTTGCGGCCCAGGACCTTCTGTGTGGTCATAGGGCATGTGAGCACATTTCTGCATGGGAGCAGTCATAGTGAAGAAGGAAATCCTTTGAATTTTGATGCCAAGATGGCCAACTTTCTGGATCATGGGTTCCTATTTTTAAGTAATAGGTTTTAACATCTCAGGGAATGAGTGTTCCAAAAATCGTACTGTTCTAAAAATCGAGATTCCTAGTCACAGAGGTCTTAAAGCTTTCTCTTTAATACATTTAAACAGAAATTCCATGGACAGTCATAACATACAGAGCATTAGTGCATCTGTGTCAGAACAGGACAATTTTCTGGGTTGTTTTGTTTTGTTTTGTTTTGTTTTTCTAGGAACAAATAATCATGATAAATAAAAACAGAAACTGTAAAAATCATCCACTTTACCCAGAAAAAGAAGGGAAAAGTTTTAGCTCCAGAATTTGTCAGTGACTAATGAAATTGGAAATGCATCTAAATCTCTAACTTTAACCTTTAGGAGTCAAAAATATCGGTGATTTTTCTCTGCTTATTATTTTTCTGAATTTATGTGTAAAGAGCATATTTTACATTGATTAAAATATACTTTGTATAAAAAGGAAAAGATTGTGGGGCACTGGGCTGGCTCAGTCAGAAGAGCCGTGACTCGTGATCATGGAGTCATGAGTTCAAGCCTCTGTATGGTGATTACTTAAATAAATAAAAATTTAAAAAGAAGAAGGATACAAAAGGCCTCTGAAAGTTAACTTGGATATCTGGACCTCAAAAGAAGACTCTGGTTTCTGATCATACATATTCTCTAAACCAAGGATGGGGCATTATTAGCAAGGCCATGGGCTTTGCATCATGTTCTCATCGTCGAACTTTCCTTTAGCTTTCCCACACTTGGGTTTTCCAGTCGGCAGCTAACATGAATCATGTCAGCATCTCAGGTGACATTGAAATTTCCATGTCTCCAGCATTTAAGATTTATTTCTTAGCCTTTAGTTTTCGTTTTATTGTTAAGATTTTATGTATTTGGGGCACCAGGGTGGCTCAGTCATTAAGAGTCTGCCTTCGGCTCAGGTCATGATTTGGGAGACCCGGGATTAAGCCCCACATCGAGCTCCCTGCTCAGCGGGAAGCCTGCTTCTTCCTCTCTCACTCCCCCTGCTTGTGTTCCCTCTCAAGCTGTGTTTCTCTCTGTCAAATAAATAAATAAAACCTTTAAAAAAAGATTGTATTTATTTAATTGTCAGAGAGAGAGAGAGAACATAAGCAGGTAGAGCAGTGGAGGGAGGGGGAGAAGCAGGCTCCCAGCTGAGCAGGAAGCCCCATGTGGGGCTCAATCCCAGGACCCTGGGATCATACCGGAGCCAAAAGCAGATGCTTAAAAAACTGAGATATCCAGGCATCCCACCTAACCTTTAATTTTAGTTCCTTTTGATAAAGGTCTTTCCAGGTAAACTGAAGAAAATGGAGAGGTCCACAAGATGAATTTTACTATGATTAAAAATTGAGCAAGCTTTACAGAAGAGAACAGTGTTTGAGGAATCACACACTCAGTATTTTCTGCCTTTCCATTTGTCGAACTGATGGTTCGTGTGTTCTAATGGGCCAGACCCACTCCTAGCCTTTTGTCGTCTGTTTTACAACAACATGTCTACCACAATGAGAAAGGGAACATAGTCAAGATTAAATAAAGTCACTAAAGAAATAAACTAACCCGGTGAATTCACAAACCCTCCAGGATGTCAAAACATCTTACCAGGCTCCGTTTTCTCTCCAGCCACATCCAATCACGCCCCGAGTTGGGGGTTGACCCAAGCAAACAACAGCACCAGCAGTGGCAGGTGGCAGGGCCCAGCTGGCCTTTCTGCAGTGTTTGTGCTCACACCCCAGCCCCTGCCAGATGCACCCGTGCTTTATTTGCTCCTAGCACGCCAGCCCTGACTCTGGCATGCAGAGCCGCAGGACAACAATTATGGTGAAGATCCACAGGGACAGAAGCTGGAAACACATCATGCTGCCTTCCTGGGGATGTTAGCTGAAAGAGGACCCAATTAACACATAAAACCCAACTCCAAAAATTTATTTCATTTTATTTTTCTTCTGCATCTTCATACATTTAGACATAAAGGCACAGGATGAAAGAACATCACCTGATTAGTAACCAAGAAAATCCCACAATAGGCTATCTTTACCTTTGTCTACAGGTATGTCTTGTAGACATCTCGGTCTGTAGAAGTGGCCTACGAGGTCATCCAACAATGCTGTTTCCTTAGTTCCTTTGGCTTGATAAAAAGATTGGAATGAATGGTTAACTTATTATGGTCATCTAGGTGACAAGTTTAATTCAGTGTGAGGCATCGAACTACCTAACACAGGATAAAAGACATAATATCTTCTAGCCAGAGACAAAAACGCTGGAACGACCATTATAATATTTAGCTCAACTGGGTCTTAAATGACAGCCTATTAACTCTAAGCTTGACTCTAGAGATCCTAGAAATAAAAAAAAATTGGAGAGAGATATAAGTATAAATATATATACATATATAGACCCACATACACACACACACGTTACATAAAATAAATATAGATACTAGTGCTTGTGTGTGTGTGTGACTAATTAGTAACTTTTTATCTTAGAGGAAGTTTCAAATTGTCTGTGAAGAAGAAGGAACTATTTCCTGTCTAGCACCATTAACAACTGCATTAGCATAAAAATGGCCTGGATGACACATTTTATAAATGCATAAGAAATGGGAGACTGATGATATTTGCAAGGTCAAGAGACAGAAAAATTGTATCAGTTCTGGAAATGAAATAGAGAGCACCCCTACCAGCCACAGTGTTCTCTTAGATGCCTGGTAAGATGAAACCAGGAGAAGCAAAGCAGGTACAGTCATGCCACCCCGTATGCAAGACAACCCTATGCATCTTGCCTCTTTTCTGCTAACCTCTGCACAAGTGGAAAGCGAGGCTTTCCCAGTTTGTAAAATCCACACATTGTAATAATTACAGCTCCGTCACCTACCCATTTCCTGTTCCATCCCCAGAGAAATGGAAAATTTTATCGCTCTCAAAAGTTATTTCTGTGTACTTAAAACCCATGTCTCTGGACTCATTTTTCTTTGGTTGCACACACAAACTTCCCCACCTCTGCAGAGCACCCGAGAGCCACTGAATGCAGCCCGGCACTGATGAAGCAACCCTCCTCTGCTCTCTCTGTCCAGCTTCTACAGATACGGAAGCCAGTAGGACACACTGCTGACCTCACAGAGACCGCCACCAAGGGGGTGCTGGCGACTGTTTGCCCCTGTCTCAAATTCCCTACTTTCTTTATTCTTCTCCGTAAGAACAAGTGGAGGTAGGTTTCTAAAAGTTGAAGAAAAAGCTTGACTTAATAAAATAAAAGTATTATATATGAAACTCCATCTCTCCTCTATTCCTTCCCCTTCCTTTGTTTTTTTCAGCAAACCTAATTAAAAATTTGGACGAGAATAACTGGTATATAAAATAGTTTATAGAAGTGTTTGGGTTTTTTTTTCTTCCAAAATTACTTTTATCAAGTGAAGTCCTTATTACTGAACAGGGCAGAAATATAGAAGTGGCACGGCTCTGATTTTGATAGGGCCAAATAGGTTTTGGGTCTTCTAAATCTTCCAGACTCAACCCTTTTAATTTTCGAGGAAGTTTTGAGGAATAATTTAAATATGTGAGTGACATGCTGCACTCCTGTTTTATCTGGATCATTAAATCCTCTGAAAATATTTTTCATGAATTAAGAATAGCCATTAGGTGGAGAATCTAATTAGCAAAGATTCAGCTACCGAGTTCTTCAATTACAATGTAATTGTAATAATTCCCTATCATGCCTTCTCCCGCATGGTTAACACTATGGAGATGACTTCAGAGACCAGAGGACATTCTGTTCAAAACAAAGAGCATCACTCCTTCAAACACCATTTCCTGACGCTGGGTGTTGGAAGAGTCCCTTCACACATAGAGCGCACCTGCATGTTGAAAATCCAAGATTTCTCTAAACGACTATGCATTTATTTAAAGGTTTATATCCTTCCAAAAGAAGATCTGAGGTCGTATGTCAAGTGCCTTCCTACGTGTGTTTCATCAGAAACATCTGAAACAGATTCAATAATCCCTAGTTCTCTAGTGCTTTTTACTTTGTAGACCAGGGTAAAACGTAAGTCCTTCCCAGGTCAATTCTCAGGGCGGTAAAAAGAAGGCTCTGAGAGAAATCCCCCTTTCTGTTTGCATAAGTGAATCTGGCAACAACTTCACATTGGGGGATTTTTAAAATCAGTAAAATTTTAGACCCAATTCTTCAGAAATGGTCCACTCTCCAGAGGTTGTCCTTCCAGCCTTCCCCTTCCACTTGGCATCGGGGTGCTGGGACAGGCAACAGGGAGAAGAGAATGCCCAGGAGTCTACTGAGCAGCATACATCACTAATACTCTGTGTCGCCCCCAATACCCGCCTGCACAGGTACTGTGACTTTTCTGTTGGGGAGCAGGGCTGAGGTATCTAAATCCACAGGCTGCTATAGCGCCTGGTGTTCTCTTGGGGGTGGCTGGTGGGCCAGAGACCTCATCCCCTTTCGTGCTACCTTCTATCTGCAGAGCTCCTATCATGCTCCCAGCAAAGTAATTGTACATCTTCAATCTCAGATTTCCCTCACTCTGGAGCAGAGAAATGGACCCTGACATGGGCTGGAGACTACAGACTCTAGCACAGAAGGGAGAATCAAATGGCTGAAATTAGTCAAGAGCTCCTGAAAAAGGAGGTTCCTGCTCTGAGGCTATGATGCAGATTAGAATTCTTAGTATTGGGATAGGGCGGGGAAAACGGACAAATGGATTTATGGGAGCCTAGACATTGACCCACTTATTTTTCGGTAAAGGTTTTATTTCTTTATTTGACAGAGAGAAACACAGCTAGAGAGGGAACACAAGCAGGGGGAGTGAGAGAGGGAGAAGCAGGCTTCCCGCCGAGCAGGGAGCCCGATGCGGGGCTCGATGTGGGGCTCGATGTGGGGCTCGATCCCGGGACTCCGGGATCATGACCTGAGCCGAAGGCAGATACTTAACAACTGAACCACCCAGGCGCCCCACACTTGCATATGAAATTGAAACACTTATCTATGAAAACTGGGTGTTTAAAATAAATGTTTGCTATACTACACCCTATGACAAAAACAATGAGATGCCACTTCCAAAATTAAGTTACAAGGTACAGTGGATGCGGTCTGGGATGCCCCCTCTCATGCTGTTGCTCACTTTCTCTAAAAGTAGCCACTGTGAACTGCCTTGTAGAGAAGCGAGGGTGACACATGCCTGAGGGACGTTTCTTGCCACATCCAGGAGAGAACCAAGAGTAATTGTCCTGCTGGCCCTGAGGAACCACACAAGCGAGCTGAGGAGGCAATCCTCCCCTAACTGAGCATCCCGATGAGATTGCAGCCTCCCCCTCCTCCGGTAACCTGCCTGCAGCCTGTGAGAGAACCTGAGCCAGACACAACCCAATTCCTCCTCTGTGGAATCTGTGTGACGACAGATGCTGTTTTAAGCTACAAGGTTTGGGGATAGCTTGTTACACAGCAATGACTTGCAGATATAGATGGGACCTAGTATCATACTCACTTTTTTTTTTTTAAGATTTTATTCATTTATTTGACAGAAACACAGCGAGAGAGGGAACACAAGCAGGGGGAGTGAGAGAGGGAGAAGCAGGCTTCCCGCTGAGCAGGGAGCCCGATGTGGGGCTCGATCCCGGGTCTCCAGGATCATGACCTGAGCCGAAGGCAGTCGCCCAACCAACTGAGCCACCCAGGCGTCCCATCATACTCACTTTATAGACAATGAAAACAGTCACTCACCATCAGGTCATTTAATAAATAGGATGAAAAAGCTATATATCGATTAGACAAAAGACTTCATTTTCTTCCACATACCACTCACAAAAAACAATTATAGCTGGATTAAAAACTTAAATGAAAATGGTAAAAATTGTAACTATTAGGAAGAACCTATTATCACAGAATAAAAAAAGATATGATCACAGAATATAGAATTTTTAGAACAGAAAGCAAAAAGTAAAAATTAAAGTTTGATTAATCCAAATACATTAAAATTCAGTACTTTTTTATATATCCAAAAAACCTGCCAATTAACAGAAGATATTTCAATATATGTAACTGATAAAGGAAGGGTAGTCAAAATTAATAAGATGAAGCAAAACTCTGTAGGAAAATAAAGGCCAAAGACGTGAACAGACTTTTTCAAAAGAAATACAAAACAAATTATTATTAGATATTACTAAATGCATAGTATTTAATATATAAACTTTAATAAATCTTTAATATATTGAATATCAAAGAAAAGATGCTCAAACAAATTAGCAACAAATAAAATAAAAGTTAGGGGCTCCTGGGTGGCTCAGTCATGAAGCGACTGCCTTCGGCTCAGGTCATGATCCCAGAGACCTGGGATCGAGCCCCGCATCGGGCTCCCTGCTCAGCGGGAAGCCTGCTTCTCCCTCTCTCACTCCCCCTGCTTGTGTTCCCTCTCTGGCTGTGTTTCTCTCTGTCAAATAAATAAATAAAATATTTTTTAAAAAAGGAAACAGGAAAGAAAATAAAACCACAATAAAACAAAATTTGTACCTAACAGGTTAATAAATATTTAAAGTTCTGGGATTTCTAAGTCCTGACAGTGAGAAGGAACAACTCCCTCATATCCTGCTAGTGGGAGTGTAAAGCAGTTCAACACTCTGGAAGTCAGTTCTGCTGGCTCTCCTACCCTGAAACCACTGGAAGATATTCATACTTTACATCCCGATATACTCTTAAGTACCGAGAATCTCATATAAGAATGTTTGCAGTGACATTAGTTATAATAACAAAAACTAGGAAAACCTAAACGTCCATGGGATGAAGGATGGAGAGTAAGTTGAGTGAAGCCATGCAGTGTAACAACATACAGCAGTGGAAAGAAAACAAAGAAATGCATTAATGTGGATACATTTGAGAAAACTGAGAAATTTTTGTTAAAGAGTCAGTTACAGAAAAATACATATGGTAGGAGTTCATTTAAGTAAAGTAAAAACAGCATAAAGATAAGCGGTGTATGAACTACCTTTCTTGTGGTGCTCTGTGTGTGGGGTGACAGTGGCCAAGAAGGATATCTGCAAAGTGTTGGCAGTGTTCTCTTCCTTCACTTTTGTGGTGTATAGATAGGACTCGATTTTATTATGATTATTTCAGCTTCACACTTACATTATATACTTTATTTTGTATGTAAGACATATTTGACTAAACATAAACCAAAAAGGAAAAAGGAAGCCTTTCTATTTTTCTGTTGTACTAGAACCGAAGAGGAGGTTGGCTGGATGGCACTGTACCATCACAGCCAGGCCAGAAAGGAAGAGAACATGCAGTAAATACAGCGAAGAAAGAGGAATTCTGTGGGTGGCAAGGGGTGGGGGAGGGAGAGACACAGCAAAAAGGAAGAGGAGAGGCCTTGTTCAGTGATTTCATCCCTAGTTCTGAATCAAGTCTTGCCTAAAGCCAGATCTGCCTTCACGGATCTTTTAGTCACCTGAGTCGTTAACTTATCTTTTTGCTTGAACCAAAAGATGAGGGGAAATTTGCCTACACACACACACATACACACACACACACACACAGACACAAGCCTAACTGATGCAGAATTTATTTTACCAGCTAACCCAGGTATTGGTAACCTTGGCAGCACCAAAGAATCATTTGAGGGAGCTTTAGAAACCCCAGTAACCAGGCCAGATCCCAAACCAATGAAATCAGAAGCTCTGGGTTTCCAGCAGGGGCCCGGGAAGAACATGCTTAAAACTTCACAATTCATACCAAGATGCAGCCGAGGTGGATGACAAGGCTCCACACAGTGTTCTACTGTTGTGTAAGTAAGACCAGTGATATGCAAAGAGCTACGTTCTGTGAAATGGAAATCCCCATAGCACATGTCCAAAGCAGTAGCAGGGACTCCTGTGAGGTAGACTTGCTGACCCAGTGCCACCAAGACTGCTATTATCAACCATAATCTGTTTGCCCTTCTTCACAATAAGGACCTGTCCCTGGGCTCATAGATGCCCCACTAGATACATCCCCCAGCCTCCCTTGCAGCTGTTCATGACCACAGGATTTGACATTGAACCCAGAATGTAAGTGGAGGTGGCACTATGAGCCATTCTAGGTCTGGGCCTTAGGACAGTGCACTGTCCCCCTCTGTTCTTCCCTTCCCTTTCCCACCATCTGAAACCCAACCATGCAGCAGGGCTTTGACCATACAGCTACTGACAATGACTTCGGGGATGGCACAAGCGCAAGATGGAAAGAATGGGGACCCACCACCACCACCATCATCACCACATAGACTAATCCCGCAAGGACTGTCATAAGAGACACAAATGCATTTCAGCTCAGCTGTTATGGTTAGCTAAGTGCTATAACATATATGTGCATGGAACCCTGCGGAGAGCTGCTCAGGCCAAGGGCACAGCCATTTCCGGGGAGACCAGTGACTGATGGTCATGGGAGTGCTGAAGTCTAGCCATTTTGATCCTGACGAGTCTAACCTAAGCAGTCCCGTGAGATTGGCTGAGCTTGCATCACAACTCAAAGACGCACTCTGACAACTCCAGATTTCCTCCTCCCCTCCCTTCCACAGGTGGTGGGTCCCAAAGGCACTCCTTAATAAGCTTTGATTGTAATAAATCTATTTCACATCTGTTTCCTGAAGAAGCCCATCAGCAAGCCATGAAAAGTACTCCATAGTTTTCCAATTAATTAATATATAAATAAATAAATAAGAAACCCTAGATTTTCTGTGCCAATAAGAACTACAAAAAGGTAAAAAGCACATGGAAATGTAGCTGGTTACTTACCGCTAACAAGAACAGATATTCTAAGTTAATTTGAATGCTTTAGATTCTTTCATAGGCTTGCATATGATGATTAGAATTCCAAGGGATTAAAGATTCAAGTTAAGTGTTAAATGTCTCAAAATGGGAAATCCAGATTCATATTAGCAGACACCAAAAACTATTTACATGTGAGTTTTATTTGATGAAACTATTTCCAAGAGTTTTTTTTTTTTCCTTGCCATTCTTAGGGGTCAACGTGAGAGGGGAGCTCATAGATGTCTAACTTTTGAAGCTCTTACAACAAATGCCTCCAACTGATAGCTTGTGGCTTCTCTCCATTCTCCAAGGAGCTTCCTTCCTATACTCTGAAATATTGAAACATGAAACTGGAGCACCACCACCCTTGACTATTCTGTTAGCAGAGATAAGAAAAAAAAAACATGGGTGGATTAAAATTAAGTCTTACAATTTTCTGCAGATTTCAATCAGTAATGATTTTTAAATCTGATTTTCTGGCAAAAAACAAAATTGGGTGATATTCCAAATTGATTGATTTTTTTGAGCTTTTGGATACTCAATGTAGTTGTTTCTCTAATATCCATCCTCTGGCCTCCTGTAGTGAAAAAAAAAACAAAAAACAAAAAAACAATTTTTATCTGTCTACCTTGTGACTCTGCCCAAAGCTACATGCTCTGAACTCCTTAACAGCCAGTAATGACCGGGAACTAATTTCAGGTCAATACATTGTGAATCGAAACTTCACAGTAGGAGGAACCACAAGGACAGGACAACCCACTGGGGTTGGTAGAGCGGACAGCTACAAGAAACCTCGGTGGTGGGAGACTTTATGAAGTTCTCATACCAGCCTTGGACTGTCTGAATCTACATATCGCTTCACAAGAGAAGCTTGCATCGCTGGTATCTAGGCTACTATTTTGGGAATCTTTGCTACTCACGGTTCATGGTAATTACTAACGGGTAATTACTAACGGGTGAATATTGCAATACAATGTTCCTTATATGAAAAGTGAATGAAAATGTAATTATAAAAGTGATAAAAGATAATCTGTGCATCTTTGAGAATAAATAAATTTATATTTTGGCATTTCTTAATTTGTCTTAAAGCTGATTTAAATATGGACCTTGAGGGGCGCCTGCGTGGCTCAGTTGGTTAAGCAACTGCCTTCGGCTCAGGTCATAATCCTGGAGACCCGGGATTGAGCCCCACATCGGGCTCCTTATTCGGCGGGAAGCCTGCTTCTCCCTCTCTCACTCCCCCTGCTTGTGTTCCTCTCTGTCAAATAAATAAATAAAATCTTTAAAAACAAAAAAAACACTTACATTTAAAAAAAATAAAAAAATAAATATGGACCTTGAATGTTGTTCAGTTAAGGCCAGTGTTTCTTGGCACACAGTTTTAGAAATCTAATGGACATTCTATCCATGCCATGTATGGAAAAATACAGAAGTTCAAAGGGTCCTCTAAAATTCGATTATTTGCTTCATGCTAAATAGTCATATTTTGAATAATGCCATTTTAGTTACACAAAGAAACACATGCAGAAGAGAAAATTGGATTGAGTGGGCAGTCATCGAAATGAAATGGATATTACCCCTCGGTTATGTAGTTATCAGTGATGATTTTTATCTTCTTTTTGCCTCAATCCATTTTCTACTTTTTCGACAATCATATTTCTTCTGGCATTTGAAAACTTTCACAACATATATTCCTTCCCCTAGAGCCCTGGCCCTTTCCTGTTATCCTGGAAAAAATGCAGGGAGTCGAGTTGTCTGGCTAAAGTCCAGGGTCCCCTCCAACCAGGACAGGCAAACAGGTTTGGGGAGGACCAACTCCCAGCTCTCAGAAAGCCACCTACTCCTTTTCTTAGGTTAGAAACATTCAGTTAATTTTGTCACTTTGCTCTTTTTCATTTCTGGGCGACTTTGTACTTCCTGCTTTTAAAACTACGTGGTCAGTTTAAGCAGTCGGAGCACTGGAGAGGATCTGTGTCTTGTCGGCCCCGGACAGAATCTGCAGGGGGTGGAGGAGGGATCTCCAAAAGTTTGTATGTCGAGAAGTTTGCTACAACCCTAAGTAAATGTAAGCAAATAAAAGCCATTGAGTGAGAATCAGACAGACTGGGGTGCAGCCCCGAGCAGGATCAGTGTGTGGGCTTCCCGCTGGCCAGCCCAGAGCTGTCTTCCATCTGTGGTGAGGACAGGGCTGGCTGGTGTCTGACAGTGATTTAATACACGCTCTACAAACTAAGAGACTTCAATAAATGTTGTTGACTGACTGCCCAACTGGCTTTGACCTCGCCTGAAAAGGAAAAAGGGTGTTAAATAAACTCAAGGTATTATCATAATAATACCTGCTGACCAAAAATGTTGTCAAGATGAATGAGCTCCTTTGGAAGGGCAAAATCTGCTTCTCTGAGGAATGGCACTAGGTGAACACTAAATTTAACATCATTTGAAAAGAACTTTATATTGTTTCAACTCTGCCCTGATGACAATATCAGCTAGAGGTCTCCTGGAAAGACAAACACTCTCTTATTGAGGTGGTTCAGCCAAAATGTGACCTATCTTGGCACTAGTAGTTTGCTCTGTCTTTATTATCTTGGAACCTTAAGACGAAATGGATCTTGGAAGATTGATACTTCTCATCCACTCAAGGCAAGACCGCACAGAAATCATCTAGAGGTGAGTCCCCCTCTCCCTACTCCCACCCCCTAAACCCTACCCCCCCAGAAAAGAAATTCCCCAGCTCTCCTAGGTAACCATCCCTTGTATTTGCACCATATCCACTGTCAGGACGGCCCCTTTGTGTTGAACCGTAATCCTTTCAGAGATGATTTGTCAATTCCTTATTGTTTTGTGTTTAACAAAAATAAAGAGAATCTGATACCCTGTGCTTCTGTTGGGATCCAGACTGGTCTAAACCATTCTCTCTCTCTCTCTCTCTCTCTCTCTCACTAATTCACCAACTTGGGACTTTAAAAATGGATTTTGTCACTAATTCAGGATAAACTCTAGCTCTTCACTGTACATTTATTTTTTTTCCTAAGCTCCCTTGTGTACCTACTACCTGCAGAGTTCTCAACACAAGCCACAACTTGGCATTTGCTGCCAAGAACTAACATGTAACGAGTGACTTACATCAAAGAACTAATGCTTAATGCCTTTGATGCAGCATTTAGGTCTCTTTTTCTTTTTTTGTTTGGAAGGTTGGGCAGCTCTGTGAGATTGCAGACATGAAGGGTAATTCTGCTGTCCCGCGATAGGATTATTTACCAAGTGAGTAATGGTTCCATGTGTCACCCTTGCTGAGAAGTCACGAGTTTGTGGCTCTCTACAGAGAGAGTCCTAGGAAAAGAGCTGAAAAGTGAAATTAAGTTTATCAATTATTTACTGTAACTGGGGAACCTAATAATTTTCACAGGATGAAAAAAATCTGTTTTGTATCAGAATCGTTCAGCATGAATGGAACAAAATTACACTCAAACATCAGTGATTTTCCATTCGTATCTATGTGGCCATACTTTCCCAATCTGTCACGTGTGTCACTGGTATATTACACATGAACAGAACCATCCAGCTGATGTTATTTCTTGTCGTGCCCTTAACATCTAAACTAGAAAGGATGATTAATACCTGGTCAACAGACAAACACCGTGATGAATTTAAAGAGACCTAGGCAAAACTGAGTCTGGTGCACCATCCCCTCCGCCCTTTCTTAGAAATGGCTTCCTGGGAGAAGCTCTCGTCTTGAGGTATGTGAGAGCAAAACTGTGCTAAATTACAGGAAGCTAATTTCATTTGTGTGATGGATACATTTGGGATTATGTCAGGGAAAGAGCAGTTTTTTGAACATCCTGATTTATAATTCCCAAAAGATGATGTGTGTTGGTGATGGACAAGAGGACCCCTTTCTTCTCCAGACCCAATGTGCCCCTGAGTAAAAGTTCCCTGGAAATTTTAATGACTAGTTTACAGGAGTAAAGACAAAACATATGCACTACTCAATGGCTTCCCTTACTTGCGAGAGACTTCCCCAGAGAGTCCAAAGTAATCATTTATGGGCTTTTTTGCTGAGTTGTCCTGCTCAAACTTTCTGGAACTTTTCTATTATCATCCCCTGCTTTCTGGGCTTTTAACAGTCTTTTCAGAGGAAGGATTTAGACTATGTCTTTTACAGCCCTTGCCCCCCAACCCCCATCCCATTTGTCTTATACATCCAGATTCTTTATTGAAATATATCTTCCCAAACGTGGTTGGAGAGAATTGCGAATTTCAGTTCCTAGAGCAGCTCCCTGGAGACCAGGAATTCAGATCATTTGTGCTTCCCCAAGTGCATTCAGAACTAAAAAAGAAAAGAAAAAAGAAAAAAAGGAGGGAAAAACAGCTATACAAACCACAGTGAAATTGTGAGTTATTTCCACATAGCCACACCTTGTGTTTTTTGGAGTCAGCCACACTATGAGTGCGAGCTCAGAGAAGAAGTGGCCTAGATTCAAGTCCACACTGACAAGCCACTGACTGTATGGCCTTGGGCAAACTACCTGCCCTTTCTAAACCTCATGTGTCAAATGGGGATAATAGTAAGTCCCAAGATTCAGTGAGTTAATGAATGCCAAGCACTTAGAATAAGACCTGGGACCAGGGTAGACGTCACCGGGGTCCTGAGCGGTTGTCGAGAATTTAAGAAGAGCAAGAACCTGAAATTAGCATCCCAGTGCACAGGCAATTTTAATCATTTTCTGGGATCAAATACTTATGCCCCCAAAATGAAAATAAACAAACAAACAAAAAACTGCTGTCTAAACATGTTTTTAAATAATTGTCGTGGTTCCTGTTAGGTTTTAACAGTCTTATACACAGGTAAGCTTCAAATTAGCACTTTTATATTATCCGTTCTTTATTAAATATTTTTATTTTACATGGAAATTACACATTCAGCCTATCTGATGGTTGATCCTGGCCACACACAGGTTCCACTACCCTGCATTCATCTCTTGAGTAAGCTTGTTAGGGTTCAACATTGTTTGAGCTTACTTTACGCACAATTTGAATCTCTGCCCCTTGCATTTAAACACTGGATGGAGGCTGGAGGGGTAATAGCAAAATGACTATAAAGTTGGAAAAACAGAACTGGAATTACTTCAGTTTATGTGTAAATCATTTCCTAAAACTTGTACAATTTACTCTTTTTTTTTTAAAGATTTTATTTATTTGACAGAGAGAAACACAGCCAGAGAGAACACAAGCAGAGGGAGTGAGAGAGGGAGAAGCAGGCTTCCCGCTGAGCAGGGAGCCCAATGTGGGACTCGATCCCGGGTCTCTGGGATCATGACCTGAGCTGAAGGCAGTCGCTTAACCAACTGAGCCACCCAAGTGCCCTCAATTTATTCTTTTATATTTTCTCCCAAAATATATTAATGATATTAAAAAGAATCAACCCATTTCTTGTTTCCTTGTATTGCACTGTATTGTTGTTGTGGTTTTTACTGTTACTTTTGCTGGCATGACTACATATGCAAAATTCAATAGAAAGTTTTGTATAGGGGCGCCTGAGTGGCTGAGTCAGTTTAGCTTCTGCCTTCAGCTCAGGTCATGATCCTGGGGTCTTGGGATGGAACCCTGTGTCCAGCTACCAGCTCAGCAAGGAGCCTGCTTCTCTCTCTCCTTGCCCACCGCCCCCACTTGTGCTTTTACTACTTCTCTCACTCTCTCTCAAATGAATAAATAAATAAATAAATAAATAAAATCTTTTTTAAAAAAAATTCCATGTCTTAACCATTAGTATCATTTGTTTTCTTTCAAGACTTAGTATCATTTGTTTTATTTCAAGACTGCATCTGAAATAAAATTATATCATATGATGAATTGTTGAAAATTGGCCTGCTTGTGGTGCCAATCTGCCGGGTATTCCGTTGTGTGGAATGGAATAAGCTTTCATTAATTTTATTAGTGTATAGCTCTGCCTGATGGTATCCAAGAAGGACTTTGTTCATAAGAGCCCACTTTTGTTCATAGGAAATATGTTGCCATTCTCCCGCTTATCAACACCTCACCTTTGGTTCAGACGCCCCCACCAGATACCACTCAGCACACCATGTTTGTCAAGTACGTTATCATCAACTCTGAGCTCCGCCAAGAAGCAGCCTTGGGAAGGAAGGCCAACTCGGTGGTGCCTGTTGGAGAGATAAGGAAACAACTCTACAGGGAGAAGGTCAGCAACCCTGCCCGATATCAGCTGAATGACCCAAGAGCCAACTTCAGCTTCCTGGTACGAATTATTTGTGCATACTTGGCATTTGATTACCTACAAAATGCGTCATCTTCTCAAGTCTAAACTGGGGAAACGGAGGCACGAAAAGATTAATGAATTTAATCTAAATCAAAAGAAATGGCAAAGCAACAAAGAACCAGTCAATGGTATTAAGTATTGAGGTGAAATTTTCTTTTTGTTTTTTGTTTTTGTGTTTTTGGTTTTTTGTTTTGTTTTGTTTGTTTTTTTTAGATTTGTTTATTCCCAGCCTGATGGAAAGGAAAGGCCTGAATAGAACCCTTAAAAATGAATAAATAAGTAATAAAGCTTTATTTATTTGAGAGAAAGCAGTGGGGGGGCAGGTGGAGGGAGATGGAGAGAGAGAATCTGGAGCAGGCTCCCCGCTGAGCATGAAGCCAGAGACGGAGCTCCATCTCATGACCTGAGGTCAGGACCTGAGCCGAATCAGGAGCTGGACACCTAACCAATGGAGTTACCCAGGCACCCCTAAATATTCTCTAAAAATATTAACAGTAACTAGTTGTTACTGAGGGCAGAACTTGGAAGAGTTACCTCTAGGCCATTACCTTGTATTTGTCTTCATAACAAGCCTCCAAGGTGAATCACAACAGTATTACCTCCAATTTATATAGGAGGAAGGAAAGCCTACTAGGAAGTGAGGAAATAAAGTGTTAAACCTTGGTTTTTCCACTGTAGCCACTGCGCTTTGAGTACAACTCATAGTATCAGAGATCCCCTTGGAGTGTGACTGCTAATCTGTCCAGCATGCACCCCGTGTCCTTAGCAGACTAGCACATTGTGCCTCTAGCATGGTGTTTCCACAGACTTCAAGGAAAACAAAACAACATTTGATATGCTAGGGACTGGGCTGGCTACCTCTTTCAGTTGTGAAGGTGTGTGTCTGTGGACTTCTTTGTTCCATTCCATCCTCCAAGTGAATACATGTGAGGCACCTTCTGTCTCAAGCACCACATAAACTCCAAATGTTTATATTTATGGGTCTTTCAATCCAAACTCATTTTGTGCTCTCATTTTCCCTCGGTGACATCCCCCTGCTTTCTGATCTGTTCAAATCCAGGACATTATCAATTATGGGTCTTATACTATGCAGGAAGCATGGTGGTAGGCATGGGGACTTACATGAGGGGACAATGGAAAGAATCATTACTTCAAATTCTAATGTATTATTCATGTGGAAACATGCAACACACGATGTTGTTACTTATCGCATCGCAAAATATGCAAGGTATTTTGTTTTTTTAAGATCGTCTGTACTTTTACCTTTTTTAAGAAATAAAACCCATACTTGATTTAAAATTTCTGAAATTTTAAAATTCAGCATAGGACAAAGAAGGTAAGAGAAATCCGCCAAAATTCTACAAATTCAAACACTCAAGTTATATAGGTTGGTAAACACCACTCAAGCCATCCATCTCTGTGTATAGGCAGACAGACAAATAGACAAATAGGCAAATAGACACACAGACAAGTAGATAGGTAGATAGGCATAAGGATAGATAACCAGACAGATAGAATTATATAACTTTAGAGAGATTGCATATTACCTATGGCATTTTAATTGGATTAATTAAAATACTTTACCTATGGCATTTTAGTTGGATTAATTAAAGTGCTTTTACTTTAACCAAAGAAAAAGATGGTAAGGTACAATCTGAGGAACTGCTAAAATTCAGATATTTTCCTACTGCAGGGAGTGATAATTTCTAAACAGTTCTTCTAAAAGTTAAAATAAAAGGAATGTAAAAAATGACTATGAGATTATAGACATTATTTTTGTAATTATATTTCCACTTTAAATAATATCTGACTCTTGCTATGAAAGGTGAAGAAAATAGCAAACTTCTTGTGTATTTTTGTCCTCCATAATATTTCTACCATCTAATTATAGTTAATTGAGGTTATAACAAGCTTTTTTTTTTCTGTATCACTTAGATAACTGTAGTTCTGTCAGTTCTATTCCTTGTCATTTCCTTTTTGTTATAAATATGAGTATTTCATCAATTTGTGTTCTTAGCTTAAAAAAAAAAACAAACTTTCAGAGCACCTTGGTGGCTCAGTGGGTTAAGCCACTGCCTTCAGCTCAGGTCATGACCTCAGGCTCCTGGGATCCAGTCCCCCATCAGGCTCCTAGCTCCGTAGGGAGTCTGCTTCTCCCTCTGACCTCTCCCCTCTCATGTTCTCTCTCTCTCTCTCTCTCTCTCTCTCTCTCTCAAATAAATAAATAAAATTTTTTTAAATAAAACTTTCTTATACTATTTCTTTTCCTCATTTTGAAAGTTATTTTTTTAATTTTTCGATTTTCATCTTCAAACAATTTTGGACTTACTGAAACATTATA
Source organism: Spilogale gracilis (assembly GCA_004023965.1). Taxonomy (NCBI): domain Eukaryota; kingdom Metazoa; phylum Chordata; class Mammalia; order Carnivora; family Mephitidae; genus Spilogale; species Spilogale gracilis. Next base: position 20,922 of record PITA01007525.1, on the reverse strand, counting down.
AAAATAGTACAAAGAATTTCCATAGACCATGCACCTTGCTCCCCAAATATCAATGTCTTACAGAATCATAGTACAATAACCAAAATCACAAGATTAACACGATGCTATTAGCTAACCTCCCACGCTCACCATTTTTCTTATTACTATAATTTACGTATTCTAGGAGTCAGTCTAGGATCCCACACTGCATTTAGTTATTGAGTATTTTTTTGTCCTTAATTTGTGTTTTTAATAAGTCCTCCAATTACATGAAGCAGTTACCTCCGGGAAACGTTCTTCTCTTTGGATCATGTCTGCTTTGAAACTGGATTCTCCATCTCTCTTTTTGGCATATTGTGCAGACATGGTGACTGTTCACCCAATACCTTCCTTTTTCTAGAATTTTTTATAGAAACCCAACCTTGTTCAGGTCTTGAATAGAGATTCTCAATCTCAGACAAGATGTGCCAGAGTGGTGGGCTGGACTGGTTTTATAACACAGTCCTGGCCAAAGAGACTTAGGGTAAAGTCTGGGCTCTACTGGGAAAGAGGGAAAGAAAGATACTTTGTGATAAGAGGATGATAAATAATAAGAAGAGCAATGTCCTGCACTGCCCTCCCTGTCCTGCCTCTGAGTGCACTGTGAGGACATGATGCTTTGAGTGATGACAGTCAGTTTGCATTCATGAGGGAAAGGCTCAGAGAACTGCAAAGCTGTTGATCCAGAGCCTTGAGGTCAACGAGCCGTAAACCAAGCCTACAGCTCCCTACCTCTACGCTTGTTATATGAGGGGCAAAAAATCTCTACTTGTTTAAGACATCTCAGCCAAATGTTCTGATAGTTGCAGCTGGACATACGCTAGTGGGCAAAGCATATCATATCTCTTAATTTTTTTCTTTTTAGTCGAAGTTAATTTGCATAGTTGTTTTAACATTTTAATTTTGCTTAGGCTTAAAGTAAGTGGTTGTAAGTCTTTCTACTTCCTCTCACTTCTTTACCACTTTTATTTGAATCCTCCCCCTTTGAATTACAATTTATAGTCTGAGGGTTGTCGTCAATCTACATTTCCGCAGAAATTGTATTTTAAGTTCAATGAGAAGTCATGGAAGTCTTTTAGGACAGAAGAGGTAGGATCAGATTTATACATGTTTAAGGAATTTCTCTGCTTGCTGTGGGTTGGGGGCAAATAAAGAAGGGGAAAGCCCATTTTACAACCTCTGAAATAGGCCTGAGAACTAACAAAGAAATCATGGTTGTCTGGACCATGGGAACAACAGTGGAGGTGACGGGTGGTATTTGAAGGTAAGGCCAAAATATCTTGCTTGTGGATTAAACATGGGCTGTGTGGGAAAGTGAAAAGAAGGCAAGAATAAGACTCGGGTTTGGAGTCTGAGCACCTGTGTCAATGGAGAAGATATCTAGGAAAAATGAACATTGAGAAAGAAGGAAGACTGGATGTGGTGTGCGTGGAATGGGAAAGCAGGAGCCCTTGAGCACAAATGAGAGCATTGTGACATGGAGGACTCGCTGTGGGAACAATTCCTCTTCTTTTCTTTTCCTTGAATTAAGCTTTCTCCCAATCTGGATTATTTTTTTTTTAAGATTTTATTTATTTGACAGAGAAACACAGCCAGAGAGGGAACACAAGCCCGGGGGGTGGGGGGTGAGAGAGGGAGAAGCAGGCTTCCCGCCGAGCAGGGAGCCCGATGCAGGGCTTGATCTGGACTCTAGGATCATGACCTGAGCCGAAGGCAGATGCTTAACGACTGAGCCCCCCAGGCGCCGCACCAATCTGGATTCTTTATCTCTCCTTTGTTTCTGCAAGCTGAGGAGATGATGTGGTTGCTTACACATTGGCAACATCCCCACTTCTTTTCCTTGCTAAGAGAGCTCCAACTTTGAGTTGTAGGAAAAGGTACTGGTCCATAGTAGAAATTGGTGGGAGGTCATGAAGGCAGGACAAGAAGGGACCACAACTTTACTTATTTTTTTTTAAGATTTTACTTATTTATTCATTTGCTAGAGAGTGTGAGGTAAAGAGCACATATGGGGGCAGAGGGAGTATGAGGAGCTCTCCTGCTGAGCAGGGAACCCAATGTTGGGCTTGATCCCAGGACTCTGGGATCATGACCTAAGCAGAAGGCAGACACTTAACTGACCGAGCCACCCCGGTGCCCCAATACTACTTTATTTCTTGCCTTGTGCCAAAGAGTGATGCTATGCATGAATTCCTGCATTAAGTATTAAGTCTCCAAAGACCGGATGAGATAGCAATTTCACCCTCAATTCATAGACAAAAAAATTGGCCCAGCACAGAAACACAAAGTTGTAAGAGAACATTGGTGTTCAGAGATAGACTCTGGAGAAAAGCCAATGAAAATACATGATAGAAAAACAGCCTTTATAAATTTATGTAAAAATGGCCATTCCTATCAATGGGAGAGAAGCTACCCCTGATCAAAGGCAAAAAGTACTGACCAGCTCAAAGAAAGCCTGTGGACTTCCACCAAGTCCTAAGCATTCTGAAATGCCTTTGTTTGATCGTGTCTTCTTGTTACAGTAATGAGAAAGGTGTTGCCTTAATGAGTCATATAATGCAAATTTTAGTGGAAAAATTAAATTTTGAATCAACACTATGAAAAATCAAATATTAGAAATCCATTTCTTAGTGACTTGTCAATGTACTAGGTGAGCTTAAGTAAGATCATTTCAGATTATGTATACAGTGCTGAATTATTTCAATCTAATTATGGTAAAATCGTGTTTTCATTAAGGCTTCTTCCTAATGCAAAATGTTATTAAAATTATTTTCATTGACATTCTCCTAAGAAGCTGGCTTAGAAACTGTGTTTACACTTGACCAGGTAGTTGTTTTCAGAAGTGGGCATGCCCCAGTGGGATTCTTGATGGGGCTGCAGTAAGGCAGAAAGGAGACATAACTACAGAGAAAGCACACAACTGAGAGCCTGACACACAGCAAGCACTTTGAAAGCGTAGTTCTTACTCTTCGTATCATTGTCATTACCAATCTCCGTCGATAATTACCTCATCTATGGCAACGAATATGCAAGGAAGGAGGATCAGTTGTCATGCTCCAGGTTTTGCGGCTATTCCTTGGCTAGAGCTGACATATGGCGGCCATTCACCAACAGAGACTGGAGATGGGAAGGAGCTTCCAGATGCTTACTGGAAAAATGTCTTAGCCTAGCTCAGTGCTCAGTGACCAGTGAAGAAAGAGTAAGGGGTGAGAGATGCTCAGAACTTACTAAAGCAAAAGTCAATAACACTAGGAATGCAATGTTTAAACTCATACCCAAGTGGGCACCTAGGAAATCACAGTGAGAAATGATTAGAACCAAGGCAGTAATGGTGCTCCCTCCACATAGAAGATTCACAGGGCAAGGGTGCCTGGGTGGCTCAGGGCATTAAGCCTCTGCCTTCGGCTCCCGTCATGATCCCAGGGTCCTTGGATAGAGCCCCACGTTGGGCTGTCTGCTCATCAGGGAGCCTGCTTCCAGCCTCTTTCTCTGTCTGCCTCTCTGCCTATTTCTGATTTCTCTCTCTGTCAAATAAATAAAATCTAAAAAAAAAAAAGATTCACAGGGCACAGAGTCTGCACTGACTACTCCAGTTATGTATTCTACACACACCTGTTTAGTGTTTACATGCACCAGGAACCATTCCGGTCCTACGGTGAACAAGGGGAAACAAGACTCCTGCACTCCTGCACCCTACCCTCTAGGCGGGCAGCAGATAATAAGCAAGAAAGCAATCAAACTGGAGACCTTCACATGGTGCTCACTCTTATAAAGGAACAAGAGAAACTATGATATGTAGTGAGTAGCAGGGCAGGGGTGCAGGCTATAGGCCAGCTACAACTGCTGGCGGGAAGATGCCACTCAAGCAAGAACCAGACCCAGAGGAGTCAGGATTACTCACTACCTGCTGGATAGCCCCATTCCCTGTTGCTCCCAAACTAGCTTTCCTCAACCCTCATGACTGGAGGTGGGGGATTCAAAGGAGGAAATAATGGAGTTAATCTTTCAATACAGGTTGCCATCATCAGATAAAGTCCAGACGGAAAAGAGATGTAGGAATGAACACAGGATGGCTGGAAGGTCGTCTGGAAAGACTACAAGGAAGTTGTAAGTAACTGGAAAATTAAGGAGACTATTGGGAAAAAGTAATCTGTGGCTAAAAGACTTTTCTGATAGAGTTCCTTTTAGGCTAGCCGAATGTCAAATACACAATTCACAACTGTGGTAGATTCTAAGGTCCCATGATCCCACCTGCTGGTATTCATACTTTTACATGATTCCCTCCCCTTGAGTTTGGGCAGGACCTGTGACTTGCTTCTGAGAGACGAATGAGAAGTCGTCACCACCATGATTATGTTATGATTATCACATCTGGCAGACATTCTCTCTGCTGACTTTGGTAAAGTATAGAGCCTGAGACAGCCTCCAGCCAAAAATCAGTTAGAAATGGAAGCCCTTAATCCAATAGGTGACAAGGAGCCAGATTCTGCCAACGACCTCCTAAGCTCGCAAGGTGATCCTTCCATGTTGGGCACTGAGAAAGTTCACAGTCCCTGCCAACACCTTGAACTCTTCCTTGTAGCCCGTCCTCAGGTAGAGACCAGCTCACTGTGCCTGCGCTCCTGACCATAGAAACTGAGATAATAAATATGTGTTAAGCCACTACGTTTGTAGTGGTTTATTATGAAGCAATAGAAAACTAATGACATTAAGGAAGGTTAGAAGGATCACTCCAGTGTTTAGAGAACCCAGGAGAATCCCCCTTGGGCATGAAGTCGTCAGGATCACAGTCAGCCCCTGAAGTTCCACAGAACATCTACTGAAAATATTTTATATGATAAGTAAGGCTTGAGCAGGAGAACACTGAAAGCAAAGACTTGTCCCCTGTGCTTAAGAAACTCAGCCGAAAAGAAGTTGTCAGAGAAACTGAGGTGAGAGAGGACCATTAATGGTGTAAACAGGAAGTGGTCTGGATTAATTAGGAGATGTAGCGTCAGAGACACAGCTGAAGTCTGTTGCTTATTTAAAAGAATAAGCTTGAGCATGATAGAATAATACATGATTTTTTTTTTCAAAAAACAACGTAAGGAAATAAAGGTATAAAATAAAAGGCAGAATCTCCCTCCTCTCTCCTCAGATCCTAGTTTCATCCCCAGAGGAGTAGCAGTCGATACAATTTCTTATCTGTCCTTTCAAAAATTTTCTGCACATGTAAATGCCCATGGACATCATGCTTTATACAAATTAAATTATACACACATTGAACAACACGGGTCTGAACTTTGTGGGTCCACTCATACACAGGCTTTTTTATTTAAATTCAGTTTATTTAACATATACTATATTATTAGTTTCAGGGGTAGAATTTAGTGATTCATCAGTTGTATATAGCACCTAGGGCTCCTCACATCATGTGCCCTCCTTAATGCCCATCACGGAGTCCCTATTCCCTCACCTCCTTCCCCTCCAGCTACCTTCAGTTTGTTTCTTACAGTTAAGTGTCTCTTAACCATAGAGTTCCTCTCTATTTTCATCTTATTTTATTTTTCCTTCCCTTCCCCTATGTCCACCTGTTTTGTTTCTTTAATTCCACATATGAGTGAAAACATATGGTATTTGTCTTTCTGTGACTGATTTCTTTTGCTTAGATAATACCCTCTAGTTCCATCCACGTCATTGTAAACGGCAATATTTTGAGGGGGTGATGGCTGCATAGTATTCATCGTATGTATTTACCACATCTTCTTTATTCATTCCTCTGTCAATGGACATCTGGACTCTATATTTTGGCTTTATGGACATGGCTGCTATAAACCTTGGGTACAGGTGCCCCTTCAAATCATCTTGTTTGCATTTTTTTGGATAAAACTTACCTAGTAGCGCAATTGCAGGGTCATAGGGTAGCTCTATTTTTAACTTTTTAAGGAATCTCCACACTGTTTCCCAGAGTGGCTGCACCAGCTTGCATTCCCACCAACAGGGTAAAAGAGTTCTTCTCTCTCTGCATCCTCACCAACATTTGGCATTACCTGAGTTGTTAATTTTAGCCATTCTGACTGTGTGAGGTGCTGTCTCACTGAGCTTTGATTTGTATTTCCTTGATGATAAGTGATGTTGAACATTTTTTCATGCGTTTATACACAGACTTTATACAGTGCAGGACTATAAATGTATTTTTTCTTCCTTATGGTTTTCTTAATAACATTTTCTCTTATCCAGATTACTTTATTGTAAGAATACAGTTTGTAATATATATAATATGCAAAATGTGTTAATTGACTGTTTATGTTATAGGTAAGGCTTCGAGCAAAGAGGAAGCTATTAGTAGCTAAATTTGGGGGGAGTCAAAAGTTATATATGGATTTTTGACTATGCAAGGGGTCAGCGCTCCTGATCCCCGAGTTGTTCAAATACCACCTGTCCTGTTCTGTGCCTTGCTTTTTATTCAAATACTATGTCTCAAAGATATCTCAATATCTGTACAATCTAATCAGCTCATCATTTACAGGGCTGTGTAATATTCATTTGTATGAATTTACCTTAATTTTTGTAACTAGTCCCATGTCAATTAGCACAGAAGTTGTGTCCATATTTTTGCTATCACTACAAATGCAACATGTAAGTCTTTGCTTGGTTCTATAGCTATAAAACAAATAACTAGACGCAAAATTGTGGATAGGATGGGCTGTCAATCAAAGATGGCACCCACTTTATCCTCACACCCAATCTAAAAAGCTATATTTTGGGGCACCTGGGTGGCTCAGTTGGTTGAGCGACTGCCTTCAGCTCAGGTCATGATCCCGGAGACCCAGGATCGAGCCCCACATCGGGCTCCCTGCTCGGCGGGAAGCCTGCTTCTCCCTCTCTCACCCCCCCTGCTTGTGTTCCCTCTCTGGCTGTGTTTCTCTCTGTCAAATAAATAAATAAAATCTTTAAAAACAAAATAAAAATAAAAAAATAAAAAGCTATATTTTTAGCCATACTTTGGCCAGTGATACTTGTTAAACAAATTTTTAAAATTTTGCCAATTTAGTAGATAAAAAATGATATGTAGTTTTCCTGTTGTTTGTTTGCTTGCTTGTTGCATACATCTGAATTTTTACAGAGTCCTCACAGGTTGAATCCACGTAAAGGACACAGAAGGACTCTTAGGGGCGGCCGGAAAGAAGAAAGCGTTGTCAATCACAAAGACTCATTAAAGGCAGGGTACCCAACACTTCACCTTATCAAAGTTCAGAAACTTCCTTTTTTCACTCCAGGCCCCCACATACTTGGCTTGGAGTAAAAATAGGTCATTATAAGAAAAACAAATGCATCAAACACAATAAAAATGTATATTGAGTACTAATGAAAGTCAGAGATGAGTTGTGGCCAGAGGTCCTTCTACAGAAATCTTCCAGAAAGGAGAGCTTGTGTTTCTCTGGTAATTGTCCTAAATGTGGTCATGTTCGAAGGCTATAAAGACCCAAATGCTTTTTCTCCACTTTCTAGTTCTTTAACGCTAAAACTCCATCCCAACAAACTTACTTAACAGGACCCTCTCTGTAAGCCAATAGATGTTATTAAGAGAATAAACCTCACAGATTTATAGAAGAAAAAAAAGGGGGGCTGCTTAGTTAACACATATTAATATTCTGTTTCAACTGAGTTCAACAGCTTTGAAGTAGCCTACGAGTTCACCAAGGCTGTGGGCTCACTGCAACAGTAAACCAGTGAAATTAAAGGGGCTACTCAGGTCTCTCCGTCCTGGAAGGGACTTGGCCAGAGACTGGACTATTTTTTAAATCTATTTTTGCAGTGAGAGGAAGCCACAGGCATCTGGATGCTGCCTCCCCAGCCCGACACCTAATTTCTGCCAGGACATGGAGATCACCTTCTAAAACTGCACCTCGGGAATTTAGGTGGGTTCAAAATGAGATCGGGGCATTTGAGTGGCTTTTGTGTTTTTTCCCACCTGGTTTTCTTTCATCCTGGTATGTCTTTCCTCCAAAGGACACTGTGTACTCACCACACTCACTCCTGATCATCCCAAAACACAAATCCAGATTCATTTTTTAAAGACGAATGACTGAGTGCTTGTCTTATATTTTTGTTTTCCCCCAGCTATAGACTACCTGTGCCAACAAAAATGAGTGTATTCATTTATTTTTAAAAACCTCCTACAAATCTTCAGTGACTCTTTGAGTATAAAATATTCATACCTTGACTCCAAATTACAGTTGGGAGCATAACCACTCAACAAGTACTTTTAGTTCAGATTCATTTTGGATTCATACAAGCTGGGGAAAACACAAAGCATCCTTTGAAGGAAAGAAATCCTGAATGAAGAAACGGGTGGGAAAATACTGCCATTTTAAACCAACCCAAACGCCCATGCCTCAGGTTCAGAGCTATTTAGAGTAGAGGAGCCAGCTCTGGGAAGCACAAAAGGTGGCCCCAGGATGAACACACAACTGAATCAAGAAGCTCCTTGAACAAACACACACACACACACACAATCTGTTTTAAAGAATTAAGGTAAGTCAACTAACTATGACTGTGTCTTAGCCACATGCACTTCACCACAGTCACTCAGCATTTGTTAGGAGAGCTCTTCTGCACCCTTAGCTCCTTGGGTTCCAGATAGCTAGAAAGTTGATTTTACTAGGAAATTGGGCGCTGGGGGAAAAATGGCCCAGCTATTCAAAACCCACTTCTTGATTTCCATGAAGTGCTACCTGGCAGGTCTGGTTGCAAATCATTTTGCAAATGCAAATCCCGATGCCAAAGTTTCAGGACTTTTTCTTTTTCGTAATCCTTATAATTATTGTAATCCTGGTGTAGATATTTTTGGAAGAAAAATGTTGTTTTGGTGCAAGCCTCACCAAGGTCTTTTAGAATGGAGACATTCTGTGAATTAGGAATGGACATTTTTATTTGACAGTGTTTGAAGGGAAATCAACCAGCACTTGTGAGGTCTGAGGGCTGTGAGGTCTTTAAAAGGTGCAAACATAGTGAAAGGTGACTCTTTCTGCCAATGAGGTTCTACTTATTTTATTTTAGTTGACCTAACTGAGCTTACTGGGAAAGGCCACCCCCAAGCCAGAATGCTGCTGGCTCACAGCAGAATGAGCTTCAGAAATCACATCACTGGAGGCCCAGAGGAGGGAAGCCTTCGAGTTCGTTTGATTCAGGGGTACAGTAAGAAAGTCAAGGCCCTGGATTCTTTCCGCTTTTCTTGCCTTCCCTCCCTGTGGTCAGCTTCATGCAGGGCTGCAAATGGATCCCAGAACCTTACAAACATGTTTCTTCTACCACATCCAGGACAGAGAGCAGCCATCACTTCTCAGAAGAACAAAGCAGGTTACCCCCGCCGCCCCACAGACCCCAAGGACATGTTTCCTGAGACCCACAAGGACTGCAGAGCCCACCCTTGAATTTGTGCCCATGGCCAGGAGGTAAAATTGGCTAGAACTCAGGTCTGAGCCCCAAGCCAGAACCAAACACAGATATTAGCTTCCTCTTAGTGTAAGGACCACACAGAACAGGAATGAATACATGCAATATAGAGTCACCAAGAATTGACAAGTTAATGGATGTTGTGGGTCCTACTCATCTAGAAAGAAAAAGTCTGGATAGTCACGGAGTGGGCCAGGACTTCTAATACTCCCACAGTTCCCTAAACCTGGGCAGGCTCAACAGTGGCAAGCCAACTTCTGGGGCTACTGGGAAGGTTGTAGCCACTTCAAAAGGAGGCCTTCTTCTTAAAGGTCTTAGAGGTCCTCTTAAAATCTCCCCCACTTCCTTTGTTCACCCTGGACCAACTACAGAGCTATCTCAGCCACCGTGTCTCTAGCTTTGACCCAAGCTGTCCCCAGGATACAAGGGCAGGCAGATGCTATCAACGTTGTGGTTCGCAGACCCTTGGCAGGTGGCCCCCTGCATGGGCCAGCTCCCCGCATGGAAGCTTCCTTCTTCAAACCAACCCGGGGGAGATTCTGGCTTCAGTGAGGGCCTAGGATAAACGCAAAGCCGGGTGATTTAGGACCTGAGTTACACCTATGAAATACTTTCTTCTTTGCCATATTCTTTTGGCTAGAAACAAATCCCAAGTCCCTCCCACACTCAAGTGGAACAGACCGTACAGGCCATGAACGCTAGTGGGTGGCCTAGTGGGAACTATTTTGGAATTCTGCTTCCCTCAGGCTGCATTCTTCTCACTCCATGTACCCCATCCCCAAATACAGTGTATCTACTGGATTTTTCCTGGGTTCTGCCAGCATCTCATACCAAAATGGGAAAAAGCTGTCCTGAATCCACGAAAAATGGGAATCTAGAGGAAAATTCAGAGTGTGCCCATACTTTCCATGGACAGAAATCTAGAAGCATTTAATATTTGTGTTCCACCATGCAGGCCCTTGCAGAGAGGTTTTGGGCCATGTTCCTCTTTTTTAAAACACACTCCTGAATTAGTGGAAATAATAGAGACTATGAAATTGCCCAGTGACAGCCCCTGTTTCGAATTTCTCACTGCTCACCAGCAGTCACTCTTGGAGCAGTGGGTCAATTGGCTTTGGAACAGGAGTCAAATATAACCAAATAGGTCACCTTCAAGTGATTCAAGTTGAGTTCCCTCTAGGACACTAAGGACTGGGGCATTATGTGGAATTATTAGAAAAAGTAAGATAGGGTAAACAAATGTTTCAAATATTTGTACCCCAAGTATGATATTATCAACAAACATAGCCCATAGTCATATGGATTATGGGATTTACAGCTGAAAAATAAGAAATAATCTTGAATGTCTGAGTGAGTCCTAATACCAGTGAGAGATAGAGTAAGTAAGTGGGGTCCTACTTCCCCGGCTCTGTTCCCAGTGAAGTTCTGTATTTTTTTTTTCTAGACAAGCTCCATGGGGAAACATGTACCACCATGATAGGCACCTCATTTCCACAGTGGCTCTAGAGTGAAGGCTCAGGGCAGAGCTTTCATCTGATGGATGCCAAGGCCAGAGTTGAGCTACAAAATTCAAACAGGTACACCCATGCCAGGGCCCAGAGGAAGAACAGCAAGTTTTAGGAGTCAAATTCAGGCAACAAATAATTAAAAGAATTTCTGAGGAAGGAATAGAAAAATCCAAGACAGCCAAGATACAGTCCTGAAAGCCCTCTCTGAAGGGACCAAGGTGACATAAGAGGGTTCATCTCAAGGGACTAGCATGGGCAGACACCATGTCAAAGGTCCCATCCCAGCCAGGCATTGATATCCTAGTTTCTGTTCCTCATAAAGGATATTCCCCTTTTAGGAACCACAAGACCCAAAGCACATTCTTTATGTGATGCAACATCAGCCACAGGAAGATGAGCTCCTTCAGTGTGAATTCACTGAGCCCATCACTATACCCCAATGTGCCCATGCTAATAACAGTCACCAAGACTTACCTCCTCTACCAACCCACAAATTTCCTACCAACGAAACACTCTACCTTGAGACTTAAAAAGAATATTTATTTATTTAAGAGAAAGAGAACATGAGTGGGGTGGGGAAGAGAAGCAGAGGGAGAGGAAGAAGCAGACTCCCTGCTGAGCAGGGAGCCCAACGTGGGGCTCAATCCCAGGGCCCCAGGATCATGACCCTCTATCTTGATTCTTTTTTTTTTAAAGATTTTATTTATTTATTTGACAGAGAGAGAGAGATCACAGGTAGGCAGAGAGGCAGGCAGAGAGAGAGGAGGAAACAGGCCACCCACTGAGCAGAGAGCCCAACTGGGGCCTCTATCCCAGGACCCTGAGATCATGACCTGAGCCGAAGGCAGAGGCTTTAACCCACTGAGCCACCCAGGCGCCCTCTATCTTGATTGTTATGTGCTATCTGAATCTGAGTTCTATTATAAATATGCTAATGACTGGCAATCAGCAGACCCAGTGAGGTTCATGCCAGCCAGCGTCAGAAAAGGCAGACCCTCCAACTTTTCATGCTTCCAAACTTGGCAGGTTGTAGTATGGAGAAGGATTCCAAAGTATATGAAGTATTTTCTTTACCTGTAGATAGAAAAAAAGAAAGGGGGAATCAAGTTGCCAAATCCTGTACATCCTCTCTTTCCAGGCTCCATGCCCTCCTCTCTGTTGCCTTCTGCTGGAGTGTTGCGGTGGTCATTTATGTCCCTGTTTCTAGCACAACACTCTATATCCTGGATGCTGCTAGTGGCTCGATCTATCACTTTCATCTTGTGACCTCTTTTTCAAAATACAATTATCCCTCCATTTCCCATTGAATAAAATCTGGGATTCTGAGCCAGGCATCTGTGCCCAGGAGATTCTAACCAGTATCTGAGCTCCTTGCCCCTGCTCTACCCATATTCCCATCCTACTATCTAAGCACTATTTCCAGATCATGTTTCGACTTCCTGCCTGCATATTATTGTCCACTCCATTCCTCCCAAATAGAACATTCTCCCACCTTTCCCACCAAAGCCAGTCAAGATGCCCCCTCCCTGACCTTCCCTTTTGAACACTCCAGCAATAACACTTCTCAGTTAATCTCCTAAATTGCCACTTATTGGGGGGGGTGCTTACCTGTGTGTATAGCCCTTAAGGCAAGGTCTAGCTTACAGTCATAGTCATCTACGTGCCTCGCAGCATCTGTTGTGCCTTAAATACTGAAAGCACTTAGGAAGTATCTGTTGAATGAGTGAGCAGGAACAATTTTCAATTCTTAGTCATCCTGACTTATTAGGTCACTACCTGGATTCACCACTTATTATAAAAGGGGATTTACATATCTGCATATATTTACATAAATATATGTATGATTTACATATACACTAAATTCTATATCTATGCTTATTTACCATTTTTCTCAATAAATGGCAAAGTTGAATATAAAAAAAATGAAGATGAAGTCTAGGCAAAGCATGGAAATATGTATAACACAATGCTCCATTTTAAAAGATGGTGAAATATTAAGTTTCCTATCATTATTAGGTAAAATATGTATGTATGAGATATAATCTAGAAGAAAGAACATACAAATTAAATAGTTTTGCAGAGTGGTGGTGTTTATTTTATTGTTGAATTGATTAAACAACACTGTGGTAGGACTGATATTATACATTAATATTCCCATGTAGGAAGGAATAAGTGGTTTTCTTATTTCCTACAATTGAACAGAACTTTGAAGTCCCTCCCACCTGTATACCCTCTAAAGACTAGGGGAAGTCTTTTAAAATAAACTTTTAATTATAAAAGTCACACCATAACGTCTGTGTAAGCAGCCCTGTCAGCTAATTATCCCATCTACTCTAAAGCTACCTTCCCCCAAGAGCTGTTTATTCTTTTCTTCCTGCCTCCTAAAGATGCCTCCAGTTTCAAAAAATGTTTATATATCCTCAGGCAATTGGGGTCCCCTGCAGGAACTCCTCCAGGTCTCACTAGCTCCCAGGTGAGGGACGTCCCCTTTCCCTTGGTCTAGACATTAGCTTCCGGTACCACTGCTGAGTGCTGGCCTTGCTCACTTTTTGGGGGACTGTGTGAGTTCCCTGTGCTGGAATGTGTGCAGATCATGCTCCTGGATCAAGGCTCTGGGTCTACACATGTGGCTGACTCTCACCTGTAGGGGCCAAATATCTTGAATCTCAGCAATGTTCACCTTCAGGTTGAGCTTGAACTCTTCACCAGACAGCCTTTTCCCCCAGGGGGCCTGCCACCCCTCACCCTGTCAACTCACAGCAGGCAAAATGGATCTCCTGCCTCAGGCATAGTGCAAGTCCTCCTGAGGCTCCCACAAGAATGCCTGGCTCCTTTTCTCACCAGGAACCTGAGGAAGAAGATGCAAAACACTGGGTCATCACCTGCTATCCCAAACTCACTTCCTTCCTTGCTCTTCTACAGCTGGCCCATCATGTTAGAAAAAGGTACATGTACCTAGATGTCTTTGGAGTCTCAGAAACACCTTCTAGATATTTCCATACCCTGCTGTCATCCTGACATTCACCTATTATTCCAGTCTTTCTGACTCTCTAGGGAACCACATGCTGCCTGTGTTACATTATATCCTGCAACCTTCCTTTGCCTTATGGTAAAACTTATGGTAAAGCTTTAGGGTCTGAATCTGTCCATCCTCATTCTTGATATGTAAATGAAGATATCGGAGTTTAAAATATCTTCTTTTCTTCCCCCAAAACTTGGTTTTCATAATAATTTCCTTGCTCAAGAAAGGACTCAAGAAAGAGAACACCAAGCCTCAAAGCAGGTTAATGGCCACTTTGTACTTCACTTTTGATGCTCCAAAACTGATGCTTGGAATACTAGATAGGCATTTCCTGGAAACTTGTCAGAAATGCAGAAGCTCAGGCCCCCACAGACCTTCTGAATAAGAATGTGCCTTTGAATCACCTTTGACCCCCAAATGATTATGCCCATAGTAAAGTTTGAGTGACATTGGTCTAGGAAAATCTCTTCCCTCATGGATTCACTTTCCTAGTGGGTGGATTGAAAGAGCATATAATTTACAGTGGGACCAAGAAGACACTGGTTTAATATTTTTGATAAAAAGGAGACTCATACAAGATATATTATAATCAAACTGTCAAAAACCAAAGACAAGAGAGTCTGAAAGCAGCAAAAGAGAAGTGAATCATCACATAGAAGAGATATTAAATGAGATTTCAGCAGTTTTCTCATCAAAAACCCTGGAAGCCAGAAAGCAACAGGCAGATATATTTGAAGTACTGAAAGAAAAAAATTGTAAGCCAAGAATTTTATAGCCCACAAAACTGTCCTTCAAAAGTGAAAGAGAGGGACTTGGAGGGAGGGGGTAGGGAGATGGGAGAGCCTGGTGGTGGGTACTGAGGGCACCTATTGCATGGAGCACTGGGTGTGGGGCATGGGCAATGAATCTTGGAACACTGAAAAAATAAAATAAATTTAAAGTAAAAAAAAAAAATCCACTCTCAGTCATCATGAATAGATGGTACCTTTGCAAACAAAACAAAGCAAAACAAAGCAAAACACCCTGGGCAAGAACTAAACTCTTTCTGTTTGGCCCTGAAACATGGTAACTGGTTAATAGGAGTTCTCAGACCCTTTCAGCTTGAGCCTTCCCATGTCCCTGAGTACCACTGTGCAGGGAAGAGATGGTAGCATATCATCTCATGTCACCTTGACGATCTTTGATCGTATATGCGACCTTGCCCTGATTTATAGGTCAAACTCCAGAGATTCAGTGAAATTAACCAATTCACTTAGGGTCACCCAGCCCCTAAGAGAAGAGTTGGGGGCAGAGCTGATTCATTGCAGTTGGGCATACATCCAATGTCTTTCCCAAGATGTTCAGAAAAAGAGAGCCAGCAAAAATCTTGTTTCTCTGGTTTTGGAAATAACCACACACACACACACACACACACACACACACACACACACACACACACAAGAAATGCTTGCTTTGAATCAGAACAATTGGGCCTTCCATATTACCTTCTGCGGGAAAGTAGGATTTGCTTCCATGACACCAACCTCAGACATTAGGATCCCTGTGTCCATATGGTGACAAGGAGATGGAAGAGGAAGAAGAGGAGGAGGGAGACATAAAAACTAGTTATGTGTCTGGTTTTACCAGAGGAAGCAATAACAATCCTTAAAAAGTATATATTCTTGCTATTCTTTTCTCCTCCTGGAATAGACACCTGACTAAACAGGTAGACAGCATGGGACCCTTACAGCAAGGCCTGAAGCTCCTTGGATAATGTCACCTCTTAAAACTTCTCAAAGGGAATTTCTTGGACACCATGCAGCCTGTATCGTACGTGAGACCACTTCCAGATTCACTCAAAATCCATTCGAATGTCCCCACAACCTATGATGGCCTCATATAGAGAAATACTACTGTATTTTTATAGGTCATGATTAATACAGAGAGTGTCCTCACTGTTAACTATCACTGGATGCATGACAGCCATGATCTCCACAATGCTTAGAGAAAGGAATAACCATTATCTTCCTTGAGAGATGAAAAAAACAGGGTTTCAGGGAAGCTAAGTAACCTTTCCAAAGTTATCCATATCTCATAAGTGATAAAATCAGAGACTCAAGTCAAGGTATTAATTGTAACGCTCATGCTCTTTTCCACCACTATCCATCAATTTAACTCCTCAACCAATGAAAACCTTTGTTCTAGACTACCTGTTAGATTGCGTGTTAAGCCTCAGGAAGGAGCAGTCACTGGCAGAGCTCTGGGGGAAAAGATCACCCAGCAGGGGGTTGATGAGAGATCTGTGAGGATAGAGAGGCAGGAATCCCTAGACATCAAAGATGGTGACTAACAGAGAAGGTCCTGCCCACCATGTTGACACAGTTGCAGAGAAAAGGTGGTGCTGATGAATAAGGTTAAGCTAAAGCAAAGTTGAGGTTTTTCCCAGCCTCCATTACAGCTCCTTCTCACACACCCCTTTGAGAAACAGTGGTTTCAATATGGCCTAGTGGTGTGCTTTCACCTTTTCTTGTAAAATTTTAAATAAACTCAACCATAGCTATTCCAGGTAATAGGGATGTGCTGCAGTTTTAGCACAGACCACAGAACAGTTTAATGTGAGTTTCCTAGTAATATGATGGCCAGAAGTCCCTTTCCCATTTGATATTCCAGCACATTCTTCACACAAGTAAAAGAGATGGTGATCCATGCAATTGCCTACATAAAATCGGGAAAGGGATGGATACCTCCGAGTTTTCGAACCCTAGGAAAGAGGGTGGTCCCTGATAAAGAAATTGTTTAAGAGAAGGGAACCGACCCCACCACCCACCCCTCAACGCCCTTGCCCCGCCCCGCCCCACACACACCTGTTGGGGAAACCTACCAACCAGGCAACTCATTCTTTCCTGCCCTCCCAGGTCCAGTCAAGATGGAGCCCTCTATTCTAGCGCCTTATGATTGGCTGCTGCTCAGCACTGGCATCCAATCAGTGCACAAAGAGAATACAGACCCTGAGGCAGACACCAGCAGTTGGAATGAATACCAATTCCTCTGTGAAGACCCCTGGAGAATTCATTATGTGGGTTGGTCTTCTGAGTACTCCTTTAAGCATGCAAATCCCTTCAGCACTGCTGTACTCATGGTTGAATAGAATATGAATCAAAGGCTCAGCCCTTTCCTTTTATGCTCAGATCATAAAGTCTGAAAAATCTCAAGTTTGTGCGTGCGGATTTTTTTTTTTTTAACCAAAGGAAGCTAAGGCTTTACTTATTATTCAGAACTGTCCAAAAGGAGATTAGGAAATGGGAAGTTAGTCCTTCAGATGTTATTCGGATTTAAAAATTAAAATGATTAATATCCAGAACATAAAACTCAATTATAAGAAACACCACTGGGGTAGTGACAAAAATAAAGGGTGGGATTTCCAGATAAATTCTGAAGAGTCTCCTAACTGATATAAGGTCCCATTAACCTCATGGAGATCTAATCAAAGGCTTTCTGTGAAAACTAAATCTGAGACTCAGGGGAGTGAGAGTTCTTGCAAGGACAGGTGAAATTCCACTGGTACTCTTTAGAAATGGCCCTGACAATAGGATGTCCCTTCTCACACATAGTGGGAATATCACAGCCCCAGTTTTTGCACAAAGTGCTTGGGGTCTAATCACAAGAGGCTTCCTCTGTGATCTATAGTTTGAGTCACCAGTACATTGTACTTTCTGGCCTCGGGGTTTAGGGAGCAGCTGGAGATCCAGACTTCACTATGAGGATTTTCCATCGTGAGATAATTTTATCTTGAGTCCCCATTTACTACAAATGAATCATCTCACCAGGAAATGAGAAGCAAGGCAATAGTTTACCTTCTATTTAATAAGGAACAAAGTTCACCATTATTCAATACTTCAGCTGACTCTTACACCACTAAGTATGGGAAATGCATAGTTTTTGAATGTTTCTTTTCAAACTTGGTATTTCTGCTGCCTTCCTTCAAGTAATGAAAAGGGCTTGTGATTCAGGGAGCACTGCAGTGGAGACATAATCTTGTTAACTCTCTAGTTGACACCAACCTCACCGTTCCTAAGTGTTATACCTAGAAAGTGGAAAAAAGTCACATAACTTCTGAGGCACTTTTCTGAGGAGCACATTTCATAGTTTCAGTGCTTGTATATATTGACAGAATATAACTTCTGGTGAATGCAAGTGATTCACCCTACATGATTCTGAAAATCAGATTTGGAAGGTTGATCCTATCTTGAAAGTGTTGGAAGGGACTCCTGGCCTTTCCACTTTTGGGAATGTGATGCTGGTGTCCAGAGCATGTGATAAGTGTTATTATTAAATGCCTACTTGTCTCTCCCTTCCCTATCAGCCATTCTTAAAGATATCTTTTGATAACTAAAGCCAAGTCACCTTGGAAATTTCACAGTGATGATGAGGCACTTATCATCATTATCCTTTTGTGACAAGGACAAGACCTCTAAAGTCTTGGCAGTAGGAAATAGAGACTATAGAACTTAAAAAGATGGCATCATAGCCTCACATATATTCCTCGAAGCCCACCCTCCACCTGTCTGCATGTGCTGTCAGCAGAATCCTACCTTCCCCACACAGGACTGGAAGTGCCTAGAGAATTAAGACTGCCCAGCAGCAGCGGCTGTCAATCAATGACTGACAGGACTTGGCACACAAATGCCCCAGTCCCCTCTCCCCTTAACAGGAAGAGTCCTGAGTTCTTTGTTCTGTTGTGTCTACCAGGGCCCCCAGCAAGATTAAGTCTCAGTTGCCCTCTCAATGGTATGCCCCTTGTTGGCTACCTTCCCTTCCCAATCTCACTTTGCACACATTTCCAAATGTTTCCTGGCCCAAACACCATGTTTGTCCTCAAATGTTTAGATCTACTTCTAGGGGAGCCAAACTAAAACACAGGACTTTTGACTACAGTTCTATATTTTCATTTCACCTGATGCTTTCCTGGTTTTCTCATCAGTGTGGAGTTTCCTGGAGAGACCATGAGAGGCCACAGGTAGATCTCTCCTTCTAGAATCAGGCCATGTCCACTATTGCATACTAGAAACCAGAGACAATGTTGGTCTCAGAAGTGTAGCCTCCCCACCCAAAGCTGACTGATTTGTCCTTCTTTGATAAGGGCCAGTGAGTAGAGATCCCGGGTCCCACCTCACTGTCCTCCATGCTACTGAGAGAATGATTATTCCAAACCCTCAGTGACTCCCCATTCTCAAGGAAACGGGTTAAATCCCTTAGCCTTCAGCTCCTCTGGCAACTCCCCTGTCTCCCACCAAAAATCTGTTTCTCCCAGGATGTTCCCAACCCCCACTGTTGAGCGACACCCCTGCACTGGTGCTTCTCTCCAACTAAAGGATCCTTCATTTCCTTTCTGCTTGGGGAACAAACTATCTCTCTTCCCCCAGGATTTGATTAAATATGGTCCCCTCAGACAGGAGGGACCTGAGCCTTCCCAGCCACGGAAAAGCAAAGTGATCCTGTCTCGGGGATACATGGCCTGCTCCTGCAGCGACACATTGCATTGTGGTCAGTTTTTTCCTGGCCTACTCCCAACCCTGTGAAGTTCTTGAAGACATCTGTGGTGCCCATGAACTGCAAAGCCAGACATACTGGAGATCCAAACATGCTTTTCCAATGCATTTTGGCAGAGCTTCTCCCAAAATATGGATAAATATGCCTTTAAATGAGAGCTAAGACCGAGATTAATGCACACTCCTGTCACGGCTGGGGCAGGAAAAGAATGAAGCCCTCATCAGGAGCCTTGGAATTACAGAATTCCTAATTCCCGAGCTTGCAGGGAAGAGAAGAGGAATCAGATTCCATCACTGCTCTCTCTGGCTGCAACCCAAAAGGAAGAGGCGCAGAGCAGAGACGCTTTACCAGCCTCTGGACTGGAATTGCTAGCATTTAATTGGTTGGTGCTCTTGGAAATATTTTAGCATAAGTTAAATACAAAAACAACACATGGACACACTCTTCTTGTAAAAAATCTAAAACATTATTAATAAGGGCAAAGTCCTCTTTAATACCCCCCTCACCCCAGTGTACACTTTTTCCTCCCCAGAAGACTATGATGTCAGTCTTTCCAGATGTTCCATGCCCTAGGGAAACACAGTCACATGCATACACAGACATGTACAAGAATATTCATTGTGGTACTATCTATATACCAAAATCTGCAGTTCTCCCATAATATGTACTATAGGCACACTAGCCAGCTTCCCTCTTTCCATTTTTGTCATTTGGTATGGGTTTCTCAGTAAGCTTTGTACCTGCTACTCCATCAGAGCCTGCCCTTGGGTTCTAAGAGCCACTTGGTGTGCTTCCACAGAGATTCCCAAGTGCCTGGGAATGTATGACCTGACCCCAGGGGATGCCTTAATCAATGATGGGTGCAGGAGTGAGGACTCATACACTTTGAAGTCTCCTGTAGAGTCAGACTGCAGCTTCAGTCTGCAATGCTTTGCCTGAGATGGCTCCTTGCTAGTCTTCTCCTCCTTTCCCTATCCCTTACCTGGGATCACTAGCTTAATAAATCACATAAACATGAGCCCCAGGACTCTAGGCTCTACTTCTAGGGAGCGCATCTGAGACACCAGCAGTAGTAAATTGACTAAAGGTTGGTGGAATGTATATATCATACTCTAGCGAAAAATAAGATGTAGTTGTGTATATGTTCACATGGGAAAATCCCATATCCCCAAGACATACCTTTGTGTAGAAAAAGTTAATTGGAATATAATATGGATTTGTGTGCTAAAATACCATTTCAGGAAAAGAATAACTCTGAGCAATACTAGAAGAAAGTTAACAAAGGGGCGCTTGGGTGGCTCAGTCGCTAAGTGTCTGCCTTCGGCTCAGGTCATGATCCCAGAGTCCAGGATCGAGCCCCACATCGGGCTCCCTGCTCGGCGGGAAGCCTGCTTCTCCCTCTCTCAC
>PITA01007524.1:44375-90953 GCA_004023965.1 Spilogale gracilis | reverse complement strand
TTTTTTTTTTTTTAAGATTTTATTTATTTATTTGACAGAGAGAAACACAGCGAGAAAGGGAACATAAGCAGAGGGAGTGAGAGAGGGAGAAGCAGGCTTCCCGCTGAGCAGGGAGCCCGATGTGGGGCTCGATCCCGGGTCTCCGGGATCATGACCTGGGCTGAAGGCAGTTGCTTAACCAACTGAGCCACCCAGGCGCCCCGAAAATTCTTAACATTACAAAAGTAAACAGAATAGTGTAATGAGTCCCTGTATACCATACCCATCATTGAGCTTCAGTGATTATCTGTAGTTAATATTGTTTCTTCTATACCCCTGCCCATAGCCCTACTTCATTTTATTTTGAGGCAAATCTCCAATGTGTCATTTCATCTGTAAAATTTCAATATATATCTTTAAAGTAGGTCTTTTTTTTTTTTTAAGATTTTATGTACTTACTTGACAGAGAGAGACAGTGAAAAAGGGAAAACAGAGGGGGAAGAAGGCATCCCACCAAGCAGGGAGCCCAATGCGGGGCTCGATCCCAGAACCCTGGGATCATGACCTGAGCCAAAGGCAGGCGCTTCATGACTGAGCCACCCAGGTGTCCCTAAAGCAGGTTTCTTTTAAAAAATATAACCACAGGGCACCTGGGTGGTTCAGTGGGTTAAAGCCTCTGCCTTCGGCTCAGGTCATGATCTCAGGGTCCTGGGATCAAGGCCCGCATTGGGCTCTCTGCTCAGCCAGGAGCCTGCTTCCTCCTCTCTCTCTGCCTGCCTCTCTGCCTACTTGTGATCTCTCTCTCTGTCAAAAAAATAAGTAAAATATTAAAATATATATATATATGTATATAACCACAATAACTGTTGTTCACATTAAATCATTAATAAGAATTCCTTCACATGAAATACCCAGTGTTCAGGTTTCAAGTTATCTCAGTATCTTAAACTGTTTTGTTTGTTTTTATTGTTACTGTTTGAAAGAGTAAAGTGCACATATTATGATGGCTTGGTAGTAATTCTCTTTGGCTACACTGTTTATTATGATGGGCACTAGCCACATGGGCTATATAATTTGAAATTAATTAAAATAAAATGAAATCTCATTTCCTCAGTTGCATTCGTCACATTTCAGGTGAACACGTGGCAAGTAGTTACTAGGTTGGGCATTATGGAAGCAGAACATTTCCACCTTTGCAGAAAGTTTTCTTGGAGTGCTGATCTGTGGGTTCCCTCTCTTGTTCTTTTATCTTTGGTTTTTAGCAATTTAACCATTATGTGCCTAGGTGTTTTCCTTGCCTTTATCAGGCTGAGGGTTCACTGACCTTCTTGGATCTCTTGATAGTTTCTCCTAAATTTGGGGAAATTTTGCCATTATTTCTTCAAAATTTTCCTACACGATTATCTCTCTTCTCCTTCTGGAACTCCACTTACACAAATGTTAGACCACTTGATATTGTCCCTCAGATCACTGAAACTGTTCTTTATCTTCTTTCTCTCTCTTCTTCTTACTGGATAATTCCTATTGATGTGTCTTCAAGTATACCAACTCTTTCTTCTATAGGCTACAGCCTTCTGTTAAATTCATCCACTATAATTTTCGTTTTACATGTTGTACTTCCCATTTCTAGGATTTCCATTTGGTTCTTTGCTAGAATTCCCCATTTGTCCACTCAGGAGTACAACTTCATATCCTAATCACCTTCATCCCATCTCTACCTCTTGGTCCTCCCTTGGACCTAAGGGTATGCTTACTGACCCTCAGGAAAAATGATTAGTAGAAGTATTTCAAGCAGGCCCTGAAAACAGTGTTGGGTCTATGTGCTAGGAGATTCTGTGCTTTCTGTCTGGGCATATCTCTTTGGTCCTGATGATTCTTCCATCTGTGGGTTGCAGGGAGGCCAGAAGATTGGAGTATGTCTTTCTAAACCATGAGACCCAGGACCAGAGCTCCAGTTTACTCATCTTTGAGGGCAGCTAGAATCCTCTGTGTCGGTACTTTCACGTCTGTCTTCTTGGGCTGGCTTAATTCTTCCAAAAATTATCTTTGACTCTCTTGTCTAGAATATAAAGGCTTTCTGCCAGCTTTCTGGCAGCTAAATTGGGAAAGATGGCTGGAGAGTCTCAGCAGTCATTATGCATAAATTCACTGAATCCACCACCCCTCAGCCATGCCTAGCATCTCCTTCAAAGTACCATGTATTTTATCCTCTAAAAGAATTAATCTCTGATTTTTTTGCTGAGGGGCTAAGGTAGCTTAGAGTGGTGGTAGTGAGGATCTGGGACTCCCAACAGCATCTTAATCCTCTTTCTTTTGACACTCCCTCCCTCCATTTCCCCTCCATACAGATGCAGACTTGCTGCCAGTCCTGAGCCTTTGAGAATTGTGGTGGTACTGCTAATCCATGTCTTTTACGGTCACCAAGATTTTGTTGCTGTTGTGTTTTTTTCCTACCTTATCTTTATAATTTATACCTTTACATTTTTTTTCTTTAATTATGGCAGAATTTCTTTCAGGAAGAAGAAATTCTCATTGTGATTTTCAGTCTACTGTCTTTACCTGAAAGTCTGAAGACACCTTTATAAAAATTCTTCCTTGCTTCTATCCACTTTATAATTAGGGGCCTTAGAGGTAAACCTATGGATAAAGAATTGGGTTTTCCCTATATATGGTGTTTGTTATCTATCTGTTGCCTTTAAATCCTACATAAGTATTGTCTGATAGGAGGATGAATATTAGCAGAAGTGTCTCCTGGTTTTCTTCTTTGAACGTCTCTTCTAAAACAACTTCTTTCATTTTAACCTTTGAATGATTAGGGCAGAAAGAGCTGAAGCTCCCAGCTGCAACGAACACAGTCTTACAGTCCTATTTATTCATATCTTTAAGATTTTAGTCAGCTAAAAGGGTTTTTTTTGCCAGTGTATGGCCTTGAGAAAATTCTGTCCCTTGCTACTCCTACTTTTGAGTCCCAGCCTGTGAGACAATCAGTTGCAGATGGTGCCTGTCCCTGATATTTCATGGCTTACATATGTCAATTCACACTCAGAAAGCCCACAGCTGTAGCAGTTATGCCAGAAAAACTGATAAATGCTTCCAAATGGAAGACCTTTTCAGCAGCTTCCATCAGATGAAGCTAACCAGCTTGGCATTTGCTGAGTTTCTTGACTGGTGTGCAAGCCAAACAAGTTCAGTATTAAAAGCGTCCTTTGGTCTTCCAGGATCCACAGTTGAGGCCTGTGCACTCCTGTGCTTTTATGGGACTGCATGCTGCTTGAACAGCTGTAGAGTCCTTGAAGTGGTGGATTTTGGGGAACTATAAGAGATTCCCAGGTCGGACAGATAGAGCCAGTGCTGAAAATAACCCGTGCAGACAGGACAGAACCTGAAATATTCCATTAGCAATATGTAGGTCATGGAGGCTTGGTTATGAAGGATGAAAACATTTTACTACCAAAGAAAGAGAAAATTACTTTCTGTGCTGCTTCAAGTTTGATATAATTTTCATGTCTCATCTGAGAAATAAGAGTAGCTGATGTACTAGATACTGCTTTTTTACTAGGTTATCCCTGTTGAGAATACTCCTTATCCTTTTCATTAAGGTAATCAAGGTTCTACTCGGCAGTATCTTTTGTCTTTCTGTAACCGGCACTCAACTACCGGCTTCTGAGACTCTCTTTTAGGATGTATCTGTGAATAGCAACTGCCCTCTTTGAATAACCACCCATAAGCAGTAGACAAGAATTCTGTATTTTGATAAGTAGAGATGGTCCATTGGATCATAAATCTGACGTCAATGGCAGGACACAGGTGTTCCTGAAATCCAGAATTCAGTTCTTAAAACACCCAAGCTTGGGACCTGATTCCTCATAAAAAAAGGGGGGGGGGACTTCTGAGATCAGATTACTCAAGTAACAGAGGCTTAAGCTACAAATCTTGAGCAAATAATGAATTTCACACAGTAGTTCCAGAGTGGTAATAAAAGTGATTTGTATCTATTAAAATCCCAGCCATCTTTATATAATGATGGTAAATTATGAGTTGATGATGAAAAATGGAATCAATTTTGTTGTTTTGATTTGATAAATAATTGGAAGGTAGATGTAACTGTGTGATCTTTATGCAATAGGGGACTTTGAATTCTGAATAAAAAGCAGGTACCTCTTTCTGATCCCTGTGTTCTCATTATGGCTGATAATCTTTATGCAAAGCCTTAAAGCTTTACACTACATCATAAGTGGAATTAAGGAGAGCTCACTGGCATTTTTCTCAGCTGGATTGAAGCCCACTTGAGAGCCATAGCCTGCCCTCATTCATATTTACACTCATATTTCGCTGTAGCATCATGTTCAATGAGATAAAAAATTTGTTTTATTCACAATTTCTGTGTAGGAATTATGCATAGGCTTCATGGTATTGAAGTCCGTAGACTATGAAAATAAAACTTTGAAGCTCCATTTCTTTTTTTTTTTAAGATTTACTTATTTATTAGAGCAAGAGGGGGGAAAGGGCAAAAGGAGAGAGAGAGAGAATCTCAAGCAGACTGTGTGCTGAGTGGCAGAGCCCACCAAGGAGCTCCATCTCACATTCTGAGACCATGACCTGAGCCGAAACCAAGAGTCAGATGCTTAACCGACTGTGCCACCCAGCCCCAAGCCCTATTTCTGATCGAGTTTACCCTATTATTAGCAGTGCTGGCATCTCAACATCTACATGAATACTGCTAATGATTTACTACTCTAAAATGACCTGTTGATCTTAAAAGTGTTAAAATTATTTATATTGAACTAAATATGTCTTCCTTTAAATTCTATGTGTAGATCCTAGTTCTACAGCTTTGAGTTTTATAGAACAAGTTTCTCTGAATCAAGGGTCATAGGGCCTGAAAATCAGTTAGATGGGCCTATAATGAAAATATATTCAGTTTGAATTCATCTTCCCTTTCAGTCCACTTCAGGAAAGCCTAAGTTTATGGAAGGACATTTATTTGTGTACACTGCAAATAGATGTCAGTTTTATTGTTCTAATTTTAAGTAGAAAAAGTGGTTAGAAATAGAGACACTGGTAAATGTACTTAGAATCAGTTATAGCTTAGAGACCAAGGAAAATATTATTTAATCATTTTTGAGAAGTGTGTGAATAAATGATGGTCCTTGGTGTGGTAACAGTGTCCTTTCCAGGAGCCATCGAAGGAGTCAGAAGGCTGAAAGCACAAAACTTCTCAATTCCATAGCTCATGCCCCTGAGAATGAGCTCTGTCTCTTCTGTGTGTGATCTGTTGCTGTAGGGAAACTAGTCAGAGCCAGCCTCTGCACGTAGTGGCCTGTCTGGGTGCCCAGGCATCTTGGAACCTGTATGCCCTCCTTTTGTCCACGTTAAGGTCCGATCAATACAGTGGGGCAGAGCAGAGGACACCTGGGAACCCGTTTGATTTCTGATTTGCTGCTAACTAATCTGAGACTGTATGTTGATTACCTAGAACCTAGTTTAGATTCTAGGTCACTTTTAGCCTAGGATTTAAAAATGAGTAATGTTCATTTTCTCTCATTACTGAGGTTTGTGAATTTCCATTGGGTCTTCTGCCTTACGACACACCACAGTGGGTGTGGATTATCTAGTCAACTTTAACTGGTAGATTACTAGTCGTGTCTTTACTGTTTTGTGATTCAGTACAGTATGTATTAAATTTATTTTTAGGTTTAACAGTAAGCCATACAGAGCAAACAGTTAATGATGTCACAGCAAATAGTATTCTGAGAGGAGGCAGCCGCAACCAGGGGCACATCAACCAGATCTCTCAAGGAAAAGAGAAAGAGTGGTGCCTTTAGGTTTAGAGCCTGTATAGATCTGGCTAGAAGGTAAGACTGTAGGGTTTGGGGAACTGTCAGGCAGGCTGAAAGGCCTATGAAAATACCACTGGCTATTGTCATTCTGTTGTAGGCTGCTGAAGGAAGAGAGGATTTGGGGTTTGTAATAGAGATTTCTGGATAGTAACCAGATTGGTCGAGATAGTATGGCGTGTGGGTTCTATATTGGCAGAAGAGATCATATTTACATTTGCTGTAAGTTTCTGATTTATTTTGGGACACCTGGGTGGCTCAGTTGCTTAAGCATCTGCCTTCAGTTCAGGTCATGATCCCGGGGTCCTAGGATGGAATCCCACTTTGGGCTCCTTAGCAGGGAACCTGCTGCTCCCTCTACTTGTGCATGTGCTCTCTCAAATAAATAAATAAATAAATAAATAAATAAATAAATAAATAAATAAGAAATCTTTAAAAAAAAAAAAAGTTTTTTATTTATTTTGCCTGACATCTAAAACTTCTTTAAAATGTGGGAGCTACCTGAAGCAGAAACACATACAGTGGATCTTAGCATTATTTTCCCTTGACCCAGGTTTATTATAAAGGCACACAGCTACTCTCTCCAGTGACCCTGTCCTTGTAGGCATGATTCTGTCAGAGTTTATGATGACTGCTTACCACTGCCTATTAGCATCCTACCCATCTGGAAGAATTTGCATTGCTATTTTTTTCTAACAGGAAAAGCCAAAATCCCAGCAGTCATCTCTAGGGCCCTTTGTGATCTAGCTTTGCCTTTCCTCAGTGATTGCATCTGGTCCACCTTTCTTACTTCACTATGGCCACACTGGCTCCCTTGCTGACTCTCAAGAGAGGTACAGTCATACGGCCAGGCCTTTGAATTTGTTGTTTCCCCGTGTCTGGAATGTTCCTTTTCCCAATCTGCATATCTTGCATGTCTTGCATGTCTTGCATGTCTTACTTACCTAGGCCTTTGCCAAAATAGTACCTTTTTAACAAGTCTTCCTCTCTCTGCTCCCAGTACTCTGGACCCTCCCTTACCCTTATTTTTCCCTGGGAGCACTTACCCCTGTTAAATACTGTTTAAGGTGCTTATTCATTATCACCTCCACCTCCTCTCCCATTAGAATGTAAACTAAAAGGGCAGCAGTTTTTGTGTCTCTGGGTTTTTTCTGCACTGGTATTATCTCCCAGAGTCCAGAACAATAACAGTGCCTGACACACAGTACTTAATAAATGTTTGTTGTTGAATGAACCCTTTGTTTTCATTTAAGGAAGTGTTTACAAATATCAGGTGCATGTGCTTCTTGAACCAAACTCAGCAAGGCCATCTCCTTGTCTTAGCAAGCAGAGTATCCCCGGACACTGTCTGCCTGTTGTTTCTCAGTGGCCTTATAGCCTACCCCTGACTCTCATTTAATACCCTTTTACCTGGGTGAGTCTGGCCCTCGTCCCTGTTTTGTTTTGTTTTATTTTGTTTAACATTTTATTTTTAAGTAGTCTCTACACCCAACATGGGGCTTGAATGTAGGACCCCAAGATCAGGACTCACATGTTCCACCGACTGAGCCAGCCAGTTTCGATTCAAGGACTACAAGTTCAAATTCATTTTCTCTCAAGTGGGCAAAGCAAACATTAGAGTCTGTTTTCTTTACTGTGCTTATCAGTATTTGAAAGGGCAAGAGCACAGCACATTAATGGACCCTAATTCCAAGATTGGAATAACTAGGAAAATAGAGTATGTTACTGTTCTAATATTTGGAGAACTTTTTCTGTTGCCACCCTATGTCTGTGTGCCACTTTAAATAAAACAAATTACTACCATGCAACTATTTATTAAACTGCTATCCTATTTGCCTAAGACTATTTTGAATGATATTTTCAGAGTAAATTTGGAAGCTGAGCAGTGTTCTATAGGTGTCTTAGAGCCTCAGAGATCAAAAATCATTTGGATGCCTGATAGGAATTAGAGCTGAACAGTTCCCTTTTATTACACGAGAAAGAAGCCTTTTTCATAATCCTGATAGACACAAAGCTACAAGGAGACAAATTTTAATAGGAAGAGCAAAAAAGTCTGTCTTTTGCAAACAGATATTCACTGTATCTCGTTCCATTCTTTGGTAGAAAACAATTTTTTCAAATACTCAAAACTGTCTAACCTTTACCTTTAGTGGGAAAGAGAACAGTAAAGAAAATGTTAAAAGTTCATGCTCTAGTACTTCCCAATTCCAGATTTTTGTGCTTGCTGTCTGAAGAGTTTACTTTGGTGGGAATGGGTGTGATTGTTTATGAATTCAGAGATAGGGAGTGCAGGGGTGGAATGGGCTGGGAGAAATCCACACTGGCGTGAGCCATCACAAACCTAGCACTGTGCTTTCGGCCTGACCTGCGGTGCCTGTGGCTTGAGTGACCACCACACAGGTCATCTTGTGTGAACGTTGTGACCTATCCATCTTGTTTCCAGATGGCTTTGAAGGAGAGGGGTTTCTTTTTCAGAGCAGTACCTGAGGGTCTGGTTTAAGTTTCAAAAGCATTACACAGTTTGAGTCCCGTAGATAAACGCCGCTGCGGTGCCTGAGGGTCTTCTGGCAGACAGTCATCCATCTGCTGTCCTCCTGCCCAAAGGAGAAGATGCTGACAGCTTAATCCAAGAGTCTTTTTTTTTTTAAGATTTTATTTATTTATTTGAGAGAGAATGAGCAGGAGAGGGGGAAGGTCAGAGGGAGAAGCAGACCCCCGCTGAGCAGGGAGCCCAGCATGGGACTTGATCTCAGGACTCCAGGATCATGACCTGAGCCGAAGGCAGTTCCAAGGGTCTTTTAAGCCTCAGTCTATCCATGCCACTTTACAGTCTTCATCTTCTCTTTGGTGTTCTGGAGCTCTAAGTTGGCCTGTGTTCTAATTCATTCGAATTCATGGTGTAAACTCTGGGAGTTTTTGGCACTGAGATGAAGCAGATCTCCTGACAGGATGGGGACCACAAGAGGTATCCTGGTTGTTTTGGTTTCTTTTCACCTCCTTTCAAAACAGGACCTACTAAGAGGGATTGGCTCTTACTATTGTTCTAAAGGCCTGTAATTACATGTGCTGCTAGAGAATTTACAGTTTAAGAGCTCATCTCACCTGGGGGTCTGTTTAGAGCTTTCCTTTCCGTTCCAGGCGCATTTGAACACGGAACCTTCAAATGCTGGAGTGTGTGTTGTTTCCCAAGAGGAAATTAAAGACACAGTGCCACTGCTTTTAGCAGGAGATGGGGAACCTGTCACATTTCCCCATTTACCCCTTGAGTTCCCCTGTCTGCACTCTCTGAGCAGTGAGAAAAGTCCTTAACCTTTTGAGAGTAAACAGGTGTGGCTTTTATCTACAATAGGCACCAAGTTGTTACTATTGGAGGGCTGCTCAGCAACCAGGTAATCCCATCTGATCTATTGGGTGGAGTAAGAAAGAATATAGAGCTAGAGGGTTGTTGTTTGAAACTTCGTCACAGAAGTAAACTAAAGAAAGATGCTGTTCAGGGGCGCCTGGGTGGCTCAGTTGGTTAAGCCACTGCCTTTGGCTCAGGTCACAATCCCGGAGACCCAGATTCAAGTCCCACATCGGGCTCCCTGCTCAGCGGGAAGCCTGCTTCTTCCTCTCTCACTCCCCATGCTTGTTTCCGTCTCTGGCTCTGTTTCTCTCTGTCAAATAAATAAAATCTTTAAAAAAAAAGAAAGATGGCTATTCGAGTTCCAATTTAATTAGCTTCAGAAGGAAGGTGAAGTGACACTTTCTGTGACGGATCTCATGATTATTTCTGCTGTATTGTTTACTGCAATTTCTTTTCTCCTTTAAACTTCAATTTCTGAGAATTCTCAACTTAATGGTCAATGGGGTTTGAAATGGAACACCGTATTTATACTAAAGATGTAGATGCGGGGCGCCTGGGTGGCTCAGTGGGTTAAGCCTCTGCCTTCGGCTCAGGTCATGATCTCAGGGTCCTGGGATCAAGCCTCACATCGGGCTCTCTGCTCAGCAGGGAGCCTGCTTCTCCCTCTCTCTCTGTCTGCCTCTCTGTCTACCTGTGATCCCTCTCTCTCTCTCTCTCTCTCTCTCTCTCTCTCTCTGTCAAATAAATAAATAAAATCTTTAAAAAAAAAAAAAAAGACACTCTTTAAAAAAAAAAAAAAGATGTAGATGCTTTTTTGGCATTGACCAAGAATGCAGAACTCCATACAGCTAGTAACTCTAGCAGCTAGCAGAAAGGGCTACTTCTGCTCGAGTGTCAGACAACATACATCACTCAGTTGTGTGCCGTTAAAAACCTGTCACTCAGAGCCGTTCCCCCAGGATCTGTGGACTCGTTGGTGTGGTGCTGAAAACACATCTGAATCATCATTCCTCAGAGAACTGGAGATGGTTGGCGTCATTGCCTGGTCCTAGCTTGGACCAGCCTGCAAATAATCTTTCCAAAAGCTAAATGGAGAGGAGGAATGAAAGAAAAAAAAAAAAATCTTCAGAGACTTGGAAAGGTCACGGGTGACGTCATGGAAGAGTGGCTGATACACCTCAGAGGGGAGCTGTGTGCCGCCTGCCTGGGTTTTGCCTGTGGCAGCGCCTCCTGCGGTTCTCTCTGTCGAGAGGCCTCATTTACCAGAGTTCAGTCTGAGTTCATCTCATACCTTTTTATAGTACTTTTGAGTACACTGGAACAAGGTTAGAATATTAATTTAGCCTGTTCGTCTCCAGCTGTGCGCCATGAAGAGGCTGCAGCTACTGCAGAGGGCTTCCTATACTATGGAGGGAAGCTAATTGCTAGTTACAGGCTGAAGCTGACAGGCTGCACTTTCCCCAGCAGCCACTGAAAGTAACTTTTAAAAGTCATTATTATTATTAAGCGTTTATAGCCTGCTCTTGTGTTTTCCAAGTCCCTCATAATCATTTCTATTTGCTCCTCCTGTTGATGTCCCTGAGAGGCAAGTTCATATAGTTATAGCCACATGTTACACGTGACAGAGAAGACTAGAGGATTAGGTCATCTGCCCTTTGGTACCATCTGTGATCTGCTTTAGGCCGCCTCCGAGCAGGCGCCAAGGTGTGCATTCTGTTGCTTTGCCCACTGAATCCCATTTCCTCACTGCTTGCCCTTAACAGGGTGTGTATTATGGCTTTTATATTTTCTTGATGGAAACTTATAGGAAGAAATGTATTTTACACAGTACACACATACATACACACAAGACATAAAACTGAAACAATTGTGGGAAACACTTAACTCTTCATGAGATGCACTACGATATTTTCCATTCTATTTAATTTTATTTTTTTAAGACTTATTTATTTCGAGAGAGAGGGAGAGAGAAAGTCTTAAGCAGACTCCCCACTGAACATGGAGCCTGAGGCAGTGCTCTATCTCATGACCCTGAGATCACATGAGCTGAAATCAAGAGTCATCACTTAATTGACTGCACCACCCGGGTGCCCCTCTGTTTGTTTTTTGTTTTTTGTTTTTTTTAAAGATTTTATTTATTTGACAGAGAGAAACATAGCTAGAGCGGGAACACAAGCAGGGGGAGTGTGAGAGGGAGAAGCAGGCTTCCTGCCGAGCAGGGAACCCGATGTGAGACTTGAACCCGGATCTCCGGGATCATGACCTGAGCCGAAGACAGTCGCTTAACCAACTGAGCCACCCAAGCGCCCCAATTTTTTTTTTATGCCAGTTTCAACTCACTGTATTAATTTAAAGAAGTATCACTTGGTCATGATCCACAATTTTTAAACACACTGCTAGGAGGAACTTGAAACGAAGAATACACATGGCACATTTTTCCTGGAGCATGAGTTTTACTCAAAGGTAAAGGGATAAACACATTTTCATAGTAAAACATACAGATGCATTATGGAATAGCATGGAACTTCAAAGAAATTTTGTTCTTATGGTGGGTTACTTCATATTATACCCCCAGTTCTGACCCTTTCTGCTATTTCCACCGCAGTATATATGTCCATACTTTCCTCTTCTTTTAAGGGAGGTATGCTAGAAAAAACTTGAAGTATACTGTCCTTTTGAAAACTTGAGACCAAGATTATATGTTGTCTAAACCTCAGTGGTTTCCAGATACCTTGAGTAGTATATTTTACAATTAGTATTCTTGTGTTTGTTTGTTTGTTTGTTTTTAAGATTTATTTATTTGACAGAGAGAAACACAGCTAGAGAAGGAACACAGGCAGGGGGAGTGAGAGAGGGAGAAGCAGGCTTCCCACCGAGCATGGAGCCCGATGTGGGACTCAATCCCGGGTCTCCGGGATCATGACCTGAGCCGAAGGCAGTCGCTTAACCAACTGAGCCACCCAGGCGCCCCAGTATTCTTGTTGAGTACTCTGTACCAGTCACTGTTCTGGAAACTGAGAATACAGTAGTGAACAAGAGACCCAAACCCCTTCTCTCGTAGCATTTATATTCTACTGGAGGTGGGGTATGCGCGACACAGGGACAGGCAAGAAACCAGCAAATAAATAAAATAGTATGTCAGATGAGGGCAGTAGAGGAAAGGCAGTCCTGGGGTTAGAGAGCGGGTGGTGTGATTTTATAAATATGCTGGTCATGGAAGACCTATGTGGAAAGAATATATTTGATTAAGCAAACACCTAAAGGAAGCCGGGAAATAGCCTTGCAGATTTCTGGAGGGAGAGAATTGCAGAGAGAAGATATAGCAAATGGCGCACTTGGGTGGCTCAGTTGTTAAGCGTCTGCCTTCGGCTCAGGTCATGATCTCAGAGTCCCGGGTTCCAGCCCCACATCAGGCTCCCTCTTCGGCGGGAAGCCTGCTTCTTCCTCTCTCACTCCCCCTGCTTGCCTGCTTGTGTTCCCTCTCTTGCTGTGTTTCTATCTGTCAGATAAATAAATAAAATCTTTAAAAAAAAAAAGAAAGAAAATACAGCAAATGCATGAAGCCGCGAGATAGCAGAGTATGTTAACAGGAATAGAGCAAGGCCCCCGTGGCTGACATGGAGCTGGCAGCGAGAGAGTCACAGCACATAACATCAGAGAGGTAATAGGCAGATTATAGGCAATTGTAACTTTGGTTTTTATTCTGAGTGAGATGGGATGTCATTGGAGGTTTGAGCAGAGAGGTATTTATGAGCTGACCCATATTTTAAGATCCCTCTGGCTGCTGTGTTGAGAATAGGCTGGGGAAGCTAAGTGTTAACAGGGTGGAGGAGACAGATGCAGAAGCAGGGGGACTATTAGAAGGCTTTAGGGTATTCTGTTTACTGTGTTTGGAAAGACAGCAGGAGATTCTGTTTAGTGATGGGAGAGGAGATCAAGAAATTGGTTTGGGACATGTTCATTTTGAGAGACTAGTTATCTAGGTGAAGATACTAAGGCAGTTGCTATATATACATATATGTCAAAATTGATTTCCCATAGGCAAGCTAGGCATTGATTTTAAAGCTCTTGGACAATAGTTCTCTAGGTTGTCTGGATTATGTCTTTCCATTCTGTACCTATTGGAATGGCGAATTTCAAAATAAGAACACTCTGAAGCAATCAATATTCTCCTCTTTAAGACTGACTCTTTAAGGTTCTGTTTGAGAGGAGCTGCCATCCAGATTGGAATTGATACTGTCCTCACACTGTGTTTTTCCTGTGATTCTTCTTGGCCTAAACTCCTAAGGTGTGATGGCACATCCTTGGAGAATCAAGTATTTGAGTTGTGATTTACTACCCATGTTATTCTTAGCATATAGATGATATTTTAGCTCAGTGATTTGAAATAAAAATAGCTTTTATCTCTCATCCCTGCCTTGTTGAGTACCAGTTTGCCTAAGGAGACATGTTAATGGGATTATGTTATGCACACAGATGATAATAGAGGTAGAAAAGGAGTTGGGAAACAGTGTTTCATTCCATTTGCTCAACATCTTCCCCTCAATTTCATGCAACAAATATTTATTAAGCTATGAGCATGTTAGTGAAAGTGAAAGCCCCTGTACTTGGAGCTCATTATATTGTGAGTGAGACAGATGTAAACAAACAGTTATTTTATCTTGTGCTAGAAATGAATGCACAGGGGGCTGTGGGGAGAGATTAGAGTTTTCCTGAGAAATGTTAAGCTTGAACTGAATCTCAAGATTAAAAAAGGTATTTTTCAGGCAGCTGAAGCTTCAGGAGAATATATTAAGCAGAACAACATGTAAGAAGGCACAGAGCTGTGAGTTTCAGTGTCTGGCGAACAAGAAGTAATTTTGATATGGCTGACGTTAAGGAGCTAGGCTGGAAAGGTGGGTAGGGACCAGATCCAAGAGAACCATATATTCTTGAATGAATGCAGTTCTAGCCAAGAGTAAAACTTTGAGAGCTACAAAACGCAAAAGTTGAAAAGCTGTAAGAGAAGGGAACTGCCTCCCCCAAAGTGATCGGTGCTGTTGATCCTGTAAAGAGATATTTTACGAAGGACACAGTAGCAAGAAAAATTATTAAGCCAACAGTTTGCTAATAAGCTTTTTTTCCCTCTAGTCTGGTCCCTTTTTAGCATAGCAGTAGTAGTACTACATTAAGCACATGTAAGATTTCACTTACATCTAATAAGGTTATCTTTTATTTTGAAAACTTCTGAATAAATAGGTAAAAGAGATGGTGAAAGAAGGAATTTTTCTTTCATAAACACTTGTTCTATTACTTACTGTAAGCCAGGCACCATTCTCGGTGCTTTGTTGCAGATGTTAACTCACTCTCTTCTAGCAGCCCAAGGAATTCGGTACCCTTGTCTCCATCTGCAGACAGCACCCTGAGCTGAGTACCGCTTGCCCAAAGTCACACAGCTAGTAAGTGTGCTGGGGTCAGAATTTGAAATCAGGTGGTCTGGTCTGGTTCCCAAGCCACAAACCCACGGGTCGGCTGCCTCTGATTTGGGTGTCCCAGCTTCTCATAATTACTCTAGAGCAAAAGTCCAGGGATGATCTTTGATGTTCTGAAACCCCTGATTGTTAAAATGTGCTATGAATGTTTTCCAAAAAGAGGGTCCATGACATCTATTTGTCAAAAGGGTCCTGAGGCAGAATGGTTTAGTACTACTGACCTAGAAGAGCTTTTCATGTCTTTTCCATTGTTAAAGAGCTCCAGTTAGAAGAAAGATTCCCTCAGAAGAGCAAGATATTAAAAACCTAGAGGAGAACATAGGCAATAACCTCTTTGACATCGGCCACAGCAACTTCTTTCAAGACATGCTTCCAAAGGCAAAGGAAACAAGCGAAAC
Source organism: Spilogale gracilis (assembly GCA_004023965.1). Classification (NCBI taxonomy): domain Eukaryota; kingdom Metazoa; phylum Chordata; class Mammalia; order Carnivora; family Mephitidae; genus Spilogale; species Spilogale gracilis. Next base: position 75,922 of record PITA01007524.1, on the reverse strand, counting down.
TTTTGGGACTTCATCAAAATAAAAAGCTTCTGCACAGCAAAGGAAACTGTCAACAAAACAAAGAGGCAACCGACAGAATGGGAAAGGATATTTGCAAATGACACTCCAGACAAAGGGCTGAAATCCGAGATCTATAAAGAACTCCTCAAACTCAACACCCAAAAAAAAAGATGATCACATCAAAAAATGGGCAGAAGACATGAACAGACACTTCTCCATAGAAGACATACAAATGGCTAACAGACACATGAAGAAATGTTCATCACCATTAGCCATCAGGGAAATTCAAATCAAAACCACATTGAAATACCACCTCACAATAGTCAGAATGGCCAAAATTAACAGGAAAGGAAACAAGTGTTGGAGAGGATGTGGAGAAAGGGGAACCCTCTTACACTGTTGGTAGGAATGCAAATTGGTGCAAGCCACTTTGAAAAACAGTGTGGAGATTCCTTAAAAAATTAAAAATAGGGGTGCCTGGGTGGCTCAGTTTGTTGGGTGACTGCCTTCAGCTCAGGTCATGATCTCGGAGACCCTGGATCGAGCCCCACATCAGGCTCCCTGCTCGGCGGGAGGCCTGCTTCTCCCTCTCACTCCCCCTGCTTGTGTTCCCTCTCTGGCTGTGTTTCTCTCTGTCAAATAAGTAAATTAAATCTTTTAAAAAAATGTTAAAAATAGAGCAGCCCTATGACCCTGCAATTGCACTACTGGGTATTGATCCCAAAGTTACAGATGTAGTGAAAAGAAGGGCCATATGTACCCCAATGTTCATAGCAGCAATGGCCACAACCGCCAAACTGTGAGAGAGAGTTGAAGGTGCCCTTCAACAGATGAATGGATAAAGAAGATATGGTCCATATATACAATGGAATATTATGCCTCCATTAGAAAGGATGAATAACCAACTTTTGTAGCAACATGGACTGGATTGGAGGAGATTATGCTGAGTGAAATAAGCCAAGCAGAGAAAATAAAATATCATATGGTTTCATTTACTTGTGTAGCATAAGGAGTAACATGAAGGACATTAGAAGAAGGAAAGGAAATGTGAACTGGGATAAATCAGAGAGGGAGACGAAGCTTGAGTCTTTGGACTCTGAGAAAGAAACAGGGTTTTAGAAGGGAGGGGGAGAGGGGGCTGGGTAAGCCTAGTGGTAGGTATTAAGGAGGGCACGTATTACATGGAGCACTGGGTTTGGTGCATAAACAATGAACACTGAACTGAAAAAATAAAATACTATTTTAAAAAAACACAAGATATTTACAAGCCCGTTCAGACTTCTTAGCTGACATTGTTCTAAAAAATTGCCTATCTGGTTGATCTTCCTAGGAATTTTTCCCAAAATACACATACCAGGTCCCAAATTTAGATTGTTATTTACATGGGATGAAGCCCTGGCATCTGTTTTGAAAAATCTGTCCAGGTGATTCTAATATGTCTTTCATTAAGAACCACTATAGGGGCGACTGGGTGGCTCAGTCAGTTAAGTGTTTGCTTTCAGTATCATGATCCATCCCAGGGTCCTGGGATTGAGTGCCGTGGCAGGCTCCTGCTTAGCAGGGAGTCTTTTTTTTTTTTTTTCCCTCTCCGCCTTCTCTTGCTTTCTCTCTTAAATAAAATATTTATTTAAAAAAATCACTAATATAATCCCCTGGAGGACAGAGATGATATTTTCTGTATTCTTTTGTATCTCAAATGCTTGGGACATAGTAAACTTCAATGAGCGTTTGAATTACTGGCACATTGTGAAATAGGACTGCTTTTTATTCAAAGGTGATAGTAAGGATAATCATGCATTTCACATAAGACCTTTCTATAACCCAGACAGGCTCACCTATACCACCCAGTTTTCTCTTCTAAATAACCTTTACAGAGCCTGACAGTACCTCAAGATCATCTGGTGCCATTATTTGAAGTAACAGTTCTTCTCCCATTGCTGAGTACCAGATGAATTAGAAAATACCTCTTTCCCAGGAGCCCACAACAGATATAAATCTTTCTAAGTGGTGCTCAGGTACATCTAAAAGGATGTTTGAGGACCTCTTTCTTGCGGTTAGTTACTCTGCTTACATTTACCAGACTCAAGCTTTTTGAGAATCCTGCTGTCTCAGCATTTTGGGCATCAGATTATGGGACCTAGGACAGAAACTCCTAGAGGGCTGGTAATTGAAAAGCATAAGTTACAAAGAAAGTTATTTGATGAGTTCTTCTGGGAAAGAAAAGAGAAAGACGGTGTCAAGTAGACATAAGCACATTATGAAGAGGAAATAAAGGTGCTGTTGAAGCTGGGGGCAATGAGTTGATAATAAACACAAAAGAACTGGAAGAACTTGAAAAAAGGATATTTGGATCCCATCGCCAAACTTTTTTTTTTTTTTTAAGATTTTATTTATCTGACAGAGAGATCACAAGTAGGCAGAGAGGCAGGCAAAGAGAGTGGAGGAAACAGGATGCACGCTTGGATCCCAGGACCCTGAGATCATGACCTGAGCTGAAGGCAGAGATTTTAACCCACTGAGCCACCCAGGTACCCTCCCATAGCCAAACTTTTGATAAAGAGCTAGATAGGCTGTTAAAGTGTTGACATTGGCCCCGAAGGCATGGGGGGATAGCACTTTATTTGCTTAGAGCAAAATGAAAGAGAAATAGACATGGTTACTGATTATAGGATTTACCCAAAGAAACGTTTTCCAGTGGTGCCAAGACCATAGATTGGAGAGTTATTAGTGACAGAAACTAGTGGGAAGTGGTGGTTTAGGGCAGTTCTCCTCCTCCTCTCCATGTGGTCTGTGGTTTTCATAATTTGCTGCAGTGAAACCTGCCTGTCTCAGTGTATTCATCAGTCTTTGTCACCCCTGAATAAAAGTACTTAGTGTAGCTTTTTAGAACTACAAACAGCATGTTCTAAGCTGAAGTGACAGGGGTAGAATTGCAGCCTACCTAAGCCAGAACCTCATGTTGTGAAGAGAAAATGCATTTTTTCGCTTGCGCCTTTTCCTTTTTCTAGTTGTCAGATTTAACAGTGGTTGACGTAGCAAACTCTTTCCAACTATAGGACTTAAGAAATAAGATTCTGTAAAAGAAACAACTTTAAAACTTGTATCTAGGAAAGGAGGTTACTGTATTACACCATTTACTTTGGAAAGAGGAAGAAATAAGGGTTTAGAGTTCCAATTTGCATTTGATTCTGGTTCTTCTGTGCACTAGCAGTGTGACCCTAGATGTTACTTAATCTTTCTGAACCTCCGTTCCTCGTCTGCAAAATGCAAGGGGAGTGACACCTACTTTGGGATATTAATAATGAGAATTAGAAGTAATATCATTAATAGGAAGTGGTAACAGGAGCTTCTATTAATAACCATAGAAACAAACAATAACTGAATGGGTTATTCTGGGTGCAGAGCTTGTGCCTTCAGTTTATCCCTCCAGGGGCTCCTTCTGGAAAGAGGTGGAGTTGCAGGTTCTCACCGTGCCCTGACAACAGAATGAGTAAAGAGGTGCTTTGCAGCATATGGGCTGGTAGGTCTTAATCTGGGGAGTCCTGCACTAAGAGAGGAAAGAAATAGAGTGATAGATTTCCACACATGTACCACTCTTTCCCTCTTACCTGGTTTCCTGTGATGTCCTAATTTTCCCTCGTTACTTTCCTGACAGGTGGCTGTGAAAAACAATATTGATGTCTTTTACTTCAGCTGCCTCATCCCACTCAATGTGCTTTTTGTAGAAGATGGCAAAATGGGTAAGCACATCCCCCTGTCCTTCTGCCAAATAATACCATTGCCCTTCCTCTGAATGTCAGGCAGAGCATAGCCCAGAAGTATGAGTTCTTTTGAGATTAAAAAAGGGGGAAGAAGGGGGCAAGGCTGTTTTAAAAGTCTAATACTTGCTAATCATATTTATTCTCCTGAGTCAAAGTTGATCTTGCCTTGCTTATGGTCTCTGTATCACATTGCCAGTTATCCGAATAATCCAGTCCCTCCAGCACAGAGTAAGTGATTTGGTGACAAGGAGATGTGGATGTGAATCTCACCTTGGCTGTGTATTGGCTGTGTGATTGTGACAAGGTGCTTAGCTTCTCTGAGTCTCCATTTCCAAGTTCGCAAAGCAGAAATAGTCATTGTAAAAGCTGAATGAGATAATATATGTGAATTGAGCACTTAGCCAGCCCTCTAGTAAGTTCTTACTATCTCAAAGTAAGAACTCAGTAATTTGTAATAAACATCAAGACTCCCCATGTTGTCGTTAACATTTCTCTCTTCCCTTACTTATGAAACCACCGTCTAATAAAATTCACTTATACTGGTGCGTATATGAATTATATTGGCACTTAACTGATTTGACTCTTACAGTGGCTCTTTGGGTAAGCAGGACAGATGTAACTGTATATGATGAAATTAAGAATCAGAAAGATCATAGGATTTACCCAAAGTCATGAAGTAGGAAAACAGCGGATCCAAAACTAAACTGTAGATGTCAGCTTCTTCCAGTGTATCTTAGTGCTACTGATACAAGATTGATTGATGTGGAATGTATAGCCCCTCTGCATAGCTAAGAATTGGCTCCAGTTCCAGGCCTCTCCTGGGTGTATTGTAAGAGCCAGCACTCCAAAAGAAATGGTGTAGGCGCCAGAAATCAGAATATTGACAGACGACTGTGCACATCCTTCCTTTCCCTCTGCTTCCCCATACAGAGCGCCAGGTCTTCCTTGCCACATGGAAGGATATTCCCAATGAAAATGAACTTCAGTTTCAGATTAAGGAATGTCATTTAAATGCTGGTGAGTAATGTCTGAATTTCATGTGCATCTTTTTAAATATTTGAAAATGTTGTGTACTTCTTCTTTGCCCATCCACCTGTTTCTGGTGAGTGTATGGTAGATATTTGACTTGTAAACTTCTCTTTAAAAACTTGAGATGTTTTGATGTAGGTACTAGATTACTTCCAAGCTAACAGATTTCAGAAACAAACTAGGATGGGTCCATCTGCCGAGTTCATCAGTAGTCAAACCGTGTTAGTCGTGTTACGTGCACACCCTCCTGGGAGCCTCTGGTGGCTGAAGCGCCAACTGACGATGCACACCCTCCCAGGAATAAAAAGGACTCTCTCTTTCTGTGTCAACCTGTGGTATTGGAGGAGGGGGATCTCTGAGATCCTTAAGTGGAATCTTGTGATTGTTATTAAACAAAAATACATGATAATTGGTTAAATTAGCTTTTTTTTTTTAACTTGCCTTGTATCAGCTTTCATAGAATGGTACTAACCTCTTTAATCATCATTAAAAAGCCCCAGACCCTTCTGTAGTTCGTTTTATTACTATAATAGAACATCAAAGCAATAACCCAAGAGGAGAAATAGTAGCTATCAATCCCTAGAGCTTGATAGTGACAGGGCTTGTTTCACAAAGTTTCCTCGGGAGTAGGAGAGACCCTGAGCTCTGCATTGTCCTGCCTTGGTTCCATTTTTTGAGACTAGTGCATGGCTTTCTGAGTTTGAATGAAAATGAGCCTTGGTGCTTAGTCAGTACCTTCTCTTTCTTTTATCTGTTTCCTCCTTTTTGTGTGTTGGTAGTTCTCATATGGGGTTTTCAATGTGGTGCTATCCCAGTGTCGTTGGAGCATGACACTGGGAGGAAGAGGCAATGTGGGACTACAGAGAAGGGGGAGAAACTCACGGCCCTCTCATTCCAGCCTTTTCTTTGTAACTTTCATCTTTTGGGGCTCTGCGACATATTCATCCTCTGTGTTCAGACCAATCTCTTATGGGGGCTTCTCCTGAGACCATGGAGAGATATCTGAGGAGACAGTGTTCTATAATTTCCATTGGAATAACTACTAATTTGCTTCTCTTCAGGAACACTACATATCTGTCTTCTTCCTAACATATTCTTGGTCTAGGTTTCTCGCCCTGACTGGTTATGTATGTATGTTTATTAAACAAAAGCTACATTTTGGCTGCATTTTCACCAAAAAATCATACTCTTATTGAGCTGCTTTGGGTGCCATATTCTAGGTAGATGACAGTGTTATCTGCCCTCTCTGAGTCTCACAGTGCGTTACCACAAACCTCCTTTCCTGAGGGGAGGAGCCTGGGTAGCCTTCCGAGGTGAAAGCTGTGCTGCAGGAAGCTGTCAGGTGCAGAATCTCAAGTGGCCTCTGGTAAGAACCAGAGTGGGTCCTGTTAGAAAAGCAGCTTCCATACCAGTTTGGAAGAGACCCTTCACTGTAGTCACTCTTGTGGCCATTGGTCCTGTGGCAGCGTTTCGTGGATTGCCCTCCCGGGAACACTTGTCCCTCAAAGAATAAAAGGGAGTTCCGTGTCAGTTACAGCTGAGAAATGCAGTGTGTGACGGGCCTCTGCCAGAAGTTGCCGTCGCTCGTGAGCGCACACAAAAGCTGAGAAGTCTGCCACTGAGGAAGCCTGTTTAAGTCATGGTGAACGGAGTTTATGGACCATGGAATTTAAAGCCACAAAATGCTTATTTTTAACATCTCATAGAACACCAACGTTCCTTTTTTTTTTTTTTTTAAGGTCTTTTTTTTGAGTCATCTCTGTACTCAATGTTGGACTCTAACTCACACCCCTGAGATTGAGTTGCATGCTTCACTGACTGAGCCAGCCAGGCACCCCAACACCAGTGTTCCTTGAGCATGATCTGGGAAACACTGGCCTATAGAGGACAAAAAAAAAAAGGTGCAGAATAATTGGGAAGAAAATTTGGTTTCAGACGTCCAGTAAGAAAGGGAAATGCTTTTTCAAAAAGGAAAAAAAAAGTTTGGATGACTGAGGGTTTTACTCTGGCCTGCCAAAATAATAGAAAAGATCCCCCTGCTTCTGGATTGGAGTTCTGAACCCTTGTTGCACCTTGGTGTATTTATGATCTTGCCAAAGAGGAGGTGTCTGGCCTTTCTCCCAGTGGGACTCTGTCTTCTGCTGTAGCCTGGAACAGTTTCTCAGAGCAAACTCAGTTTTGATCAGTTCTGCCATGGCTTCATGCCAATGCCTGACCGCCTTGGGTGCTCCAAATACCAGCAAACTGGTTTCTCAGGGACACACCACTTTATGGCTGTGCCGCACATGGAGTGGAAGGGACACGTTTGTTTTCTCTCGGAGCCCAAGGCCATCATTTTCCCACACAAAATCACTAATGTTGCAGGACCACTTACTGCAACTGATCTTTCTAGCTTTTTCTCTGCATCCATCCCAAGGTCTGGAGTGGCCTGGCCTTTACATTTCCTCAGAGTCCTGAGGGCTCTATTAACAGTACGTTTCCAGGTTTATGCCTTCTGAGTCAACACCCTGGGTCTAGCTGGGAGCTAAAAATACCATCCTTTCCAGCTGATCTGCCCTAATCACAATAGCACCAACACTTTAAATAGCTTTTCTGTGCCAGATTAGACATTTGACAGATGGAACTAACTCTGAGGGCTGTAGGAAGTCGCAGGCTTTAAGGACTTTACCATCCTAGCCTTCTGCCTTTACTTTTGCTCTTCAATGTCTTTCTATAGAAGAAACAAGAAACCTTTTCCCAAGTCTTAATAATTAATCAGATCTGAATAGAAAGGTATGTATGATATGGGTACCTGTGAGACTACTAGTTGTGTAAATACTAGAAAATTTAAAATCTTGAAGGCACTAACATATGGGCCTCCCTGCTTCCTAGCCTTGTCATCACTATTGGTGTCAAGAGCTCTGCAGCCGACCATGATAGCTGCGTTTGCGGTTAACATATGTCTGGGACCACTGTCTTAACTGTGCAAGAACTAGTTGCAGTCCTAGAAAGGAATCTTTCTGGCAAGCAGTTTACAAGCCTGTGTTTTACATTGTTTATTCAGAAAAGCTCAGGGGCATATTGTGTCTATAAGCACTACTTAGGCGGTACAGTAAGGGACAGATCTTCTGGTGTGGGGACTTGGGTCTCTGTTTTGCTGTAATCCTAACCTGTGGAACATTTCATACATGAATTGCTTTACTGGCCAGAACTTAAATATCATTTGGTTGCTAAAGCAGTAAAAAGTGTTTTTAGCAATCGTAGTAGTTTTCAACTTGGTTGGCCCCAAGTGCAAATTTCCCCTTTCCACTCTGTAGTACAAGTACCATCCTCCCGTCTTACTGCTTCTGGATGAAGTGTGACCTTAGCTAAAGTAGGAAGATGAAGACCACATCCACACCTTCTCAGAGTTTAGGCCTCAGACTCAAAGAGCCAGCTTTGAGAAAGAAGACAAATGAATCAGAGGAAATCACATTTGGAAGCAAATATAAACCTATTTGACATCTTTTTTTACTCTCTTCTTTGAGGCAGATCTCCATGTCTTTACATTTCCTTCTCATTCTCAGATTCTTATAACAGTGGTAAGATTACATATGTATTTCCCAGTAGTTCAGGTGTGTAAAGGAAAAACTATGATATCTTGTCAAGAAGTGTAATCCAGTCAAGAGGCCCTTGGCTGGCTTGGTCGGAAGAGCATGCAATTCTTGATCTCAGAATTGTGACTTGGAGCCCCACATTGGATGTAGAGATTACTAAAATGAATGAATGAATGAATGAATGAACGAACCTACCTAAAAAAAAAAGTGTGTTCCAGTGTGCCTGGGAAGCCTGCTTAGGTCTGGTTCCTGTTGCTTTTCTTTTTTTTTAAGATTTTTTTTATTCATTTGAGAGAGAGAGCATAAGAGGGGAAGAAGGTCTGAGGGAGAAGCAGATTCCCCATGGAGCTGGGAGCCCGATGTGGGATTCGATCCCAGGACTCCAGGATCATGACCTGAGCTGAAGGCATTGTCTTAACCAGTTGAGCCACCCAGGCGCCCCTCCCTTGCTGTTCTTAACAAGAACATTTAGCATAGTCTGATTACCCTTTCATCTCTAAGTCCTCAAACTCAAACCTAATATCTAAGATTTATTTATAAAAATTGACTCACACATACTTAGGTTCTAAAGCCCTCCCTTCATTTAGTCTTCTAGTAGAAACCCTGTACAGCCATTCAGTAGGAACAGAGCCAGGTCTCTGGCCAGAATGTTTCCTAAATGTATTAAAATTTACCTTCATTCAACTTGTTTATTCTCTTTGGCTATATGCCTCGTTTTCTAATTTTGGAAGGCCAAATATGTGTGCTTCCATTTCGTAGCCTGTTGTCTCTTTCGTAAGTGGTGGAATGATAAGTCTGTAGGAACCTGGGCTTTGCTATATACATGGTCTAGAATGTGTCTGTGCCTATACAACAAGGCGGCTCTTCAGTAAAGAGAGGCTTCTGTGTGTGTGCCCTTGTTTCCTCAGAAATGGGCAAGAGCCTTGAAAGTTAAGAATGGCTTTTACAACTTAAAACAAGATGCCATGTCTTAAAACAAGACATTCCTGTCAAAACCCATTGGCCAAACTCCAGCTGGTGGCGTTGCCTAGCAACTCAGTCTAAGCAGCAAGAGCCCTTCATTATGGGAACCAAGGTGGCAGAACTACCTGACTCTGGGAGGAGGTGATTAAAAAGCACATGGAGGCCCCCTCCTCCAACAGTATTGCATATAACAACACTGAGATCGGCTTTTTAGCTCCTCAAGGATAACTGGTTCTTAAGCCATAGCTCCTCTGATTGTGTTGGTGAAAACATTGGAGGAAAAAAAGGCAAGAGTCAAGTCACAACTAAATGCGCGGCAGATGTTTAGTGACTAGGCTCTCATGCCTCCTCCCCGGAGCCCTTATAGGTTTGAATGTGGGAAAAAGACACGAGAGCAAGAACTGCTTCCAAAATTAGCCCGTGCCCAAGCACGTGGCTTCCAGTTCCAGCGGCAGGACATCTATCTCGGCATCTCCAGCCCCCGAGTCGGAGGCTTCGCTTTCTCTCGGGTGTTGATGGCAAGCGCCCATTGTTGTGTCCCAGGTACCAGGGGAAGCACAACAAGGAGAAATTCCAGAGCACACTCCCTGTGCTCAGAGAGCAGAGAGGCCAGCCATCATTGCATCCTTTTCCTAGAGAGCACACCAGAATAGGACGGATGTTTATGTGGAGAATTCCTGAAGTCAGCACGAGTCATTTAGAATTCTCATCGGAAATGAACATCCTAAGCTATCAAAAAAGAAGTACTGAAGCTATCAAAAAAGAAGTACTGTGTGCCATCTCTCTTCTTCAAGTTTCTTTTTCTGATGCTTCGGCGGCATCTCTCCTCTTAGCAGTGAGAGAACAGGGAGAGCAAAATGACGTTTCATTCCAGACTGTCATGTCTCTTTGATGTGGTAGCTCCAGGGAGGACCCCAAGCACCAGTCTGTTGTCACCCTGGCTTGGTGACTCCATGGGCCTCTGTGTGACTAGCAGCCCCAGCTCAGGGTATATAGAGCTTGGTGGCAGTCATCTTTTGCTGAGACGTTTTCTTGAATCATTTGGTGGCTTGATATTCCCTACAGGCTTAAGAAATCATTTACCTGCCTAAAAAAATATCCATAAACATCCAGGTTATTATTATTAATAAATTTGGCTTACAGGATTTCTGCAACTTTGAGATCTTAGCAGTTGAGGCCAGTGTGGCTCACCGTAAAGTAGTAGCGCCTCAGGAGTGAGTGTGGACTTGAGCATCAGTCTGTGTACCCCTGTAGCTCTGGGATCAGGCTTCCAGAAACAAATACCAACATGGTGGTCAGTGTGGCACCACTGTTGTCTTTGTCCTTTTTGGAGCATTTTTATCTGTCTAGCACCTAGTTTAAGGTTACCCACTCTGCTGACCCACCATAATCTCCACAGGTAACATTTACACTCGTGTTCAGTTGCACCTTACTCTGTTTTCTGTCCTGGAATGTTAGGCACCTCAGGACCCTCTTCCTTACTCTGTGCTATTGGGGGAGAATGGCTTTCTGCGTCTGTGTGATGGCGCTTCTCAGGAGACTGTGTACACGCAGTTCATACAGATGTCAGGAAAGCACATTTGTTTGATATTTTAGCTGAAGGTGTTGAATTTTGAATCTGTGTTCCCAGACACTGTTTCCAGCAAATTGCAAAACAACAATGTGTATACTATTGCGAAGAGGAATGTGGAAGGACAGGACATGCTGTACCAATCCCTGAAGCTCACTAATGGTATTTGGATTTTGGCTGAGCTACGTATCCAGCCAGGAAACCCGAATTATACGGTAAGTCCTTTCTCGAGATAGATGAGATGGATTCGAGGAGGGAGGTAAGAGACCTTTCATTTTTTTCTTAGCATGGTGGAAAGACTGGAGGAGGCGCTCCAGACCCCAGATAGCCAAAACAAGCAGCTGGTAAAGAAGTCTGCAGGTACCTCCTTGGAAGACCTTCTCTGAGGAGTGCCACGGACTTCCCCTGCTACATGCGAGTGACTCGAAGTACTTACCTTGCATTTCTGTGTAAGTGGTGCTCAGACAGGCTGCTGAGAGGGTTGTCTCCATAGCTCATTTCAAGAAGGCCTTCTTTCCTGCTTTCGAGTTCATGACCTAAGGCTGTCAGAGTCCTAGACACATGGGCCTTTTTTTAAGCAGCATTGTATGCCCCAAAGACCCTGCTGAGAAAGGTGAGGCAAAACTTTTGGAAGGCACACTTTTGGAAGACTGCAAGGGGACTGTAGTTGGGAAAACTCCCTTCAGGACCATACTGGACCAGAATTAAAATCCGGGCAGTATTTTTAGAGCAGGAGCGATTGCCTTGAACCACAAAGACTGCACGGCAGGCAGCGGCCACATGTTTGCTGTTGTGAAGTGTGATCTCCCAGCAGGACGTCGCCTGTCATTGCGTGTTGCAGATAAAAGCCCTTGTGGGAAGGCAGTGTCTTCTTCTTTGGTTATTATCTCTGAAGCTTCTGTAGACTGTCTTGAAAGAAGAGATGGAAGAATATACTGTTCAATATTGAATAGCTTAACAGGAGACTAAGGGGGCATTTTAGCCGTTTAGCTAAGAAAAGTCTGTGACTGCATTCCTTAATTTTAACAGCCAAGTGTGTTTTCATTAGCATTCATCGAGGGAATAGTACCACCCAGAACTGAGAATTCTTGGTGTTTTCCCCACTAGTTCCCTCCTTTGAAGCAGCTGGGAGAGTGTGTGTGCTCAGTCCTGTCAGGCTAGATTTTTGTGAGTGGGAAACTTCAGGCTTCCTCCATGAAGTAGATACTCCTCCCACCCACCTTGTCCTCCAACAAGCTTGTCTTTTTTGGAAAGAAACTACCCCATCATTTACTTTGAGTTCCCTAAGAAAGGAAAAAGCCCTTCTGTGCTGTTCCTGGAAGGGCAGGTCCTCACTGTAAAATCAAGGTTTTGTAGAACGACTCCCATTTTCTTCCTTAGAAATGTTCTCAGAGAGAGAGAGTGGGTGTGTATGTGTGTTTTGTTTTGTTTATCATCTGTTTTATTGTATATAGTCTTCCAGCTAAGTTAAAGAAGCATGATGACTCCTAGTTTGCAGATGAGGAAACCAAAGTTAAAAATGATTTCTGGGGTGCCTGGGTGGCTCAGTTGGTTGAGCGACTGCCTTCGGCTCAGGTCATGATCCCGGAGACCCGGGATCGAGCCCCACATCGGGCTCCCTGCTTGGTGGGAAGCCTGCTTCTCCCTCTCTCACTCCCCCTGCTTGTGTTCCCTCTCTGGCTGTGTTTCTCTCTGTCAAATAAATAAAATCTTTAAAAAAAAAAAAAAAGTGATTAGCGACTTGGAGCACCTGGGTGACTCAGTCAGTTCAAGCCGTCTGACTCTTGATTTCGGCTTATGTCATGATCTCAGGGTTATGAGATCGAGCCGCATGTTTGGCTCTGTGCTCCTGGGCGTGGAGCCTACTTATGATTCTCTCCCTCTCGCCCTAACCACCCTCTTTCCCTTTCTCTTTTAAAAAAAATAAAAAGAAGAAGAAGGATTAGCAGCTTATTCAAGATCATATAATTTGTTGGCAGGTGTGTTGTGCTTAGAATTCAGGTTATTTCTTGACCCTTCCTACGATATTCCATTGTAAGGATAGTGAGAATATTGAGAAGGACCTCTTAATGTCACTATCTTAAATATAATTTGTATAAATTTTTTTTACTTTTTATTTTGAAATATTGGAGACCCACAAAAAAATTTTCAAATAGTTTCAAGTTCCCATGTTTTTTTCACTCCGTTTTACCCATTGATAACGCCCAAAGTACATTTTCTTCTTTCTTTTTCTTTTTTTAATGTAGGCTCTGTGGGCGCCTGGGTGGCTCAGTGAGTTAAAGCCTCTGCTTTCGGCTCAGGTCATAATCTCAGGGTCCTGGAATCGAGGGAGTCTGTTTCCTCTGCTCTGTTTCTGCCTACCTCTCTGCCTACTTGTCATCTCTCTCTCTCTTTCTGTCAAATAAATAAATAAATCTTAAATAAATAAATAAATAAATACAATACAATACAATACAATAGGCTCTGTGCCTGACCTGGGGCTCAAACCCATGACCTGGAGATCAAGTGTTGCATACTGTACCAACATGAGCTAGCCAGGCACCCCCGTCGTACATTTTCCAGCAGGGCATTGATGTTGGTGCAGCACTGTTAGCTAAACCTAATAAGGTCTATAGACCTTACTCAGCTTTTTCCAAGTCATACATTACTATTTGTTGTTGTTGATGGTGGTGGTCGGGGAGTCTGCAGCACTGAGCAGTCCCATGCCGTGTGGGCAGGCTTGTGTAACCACCACCGTGGGCAGGATGTAGCGCCATTCCATCACCACAGACAGACTCTGTTCTTGCTGTCCCGTTATAGACTCGCACACAGCCCTGAGCTCTGGCAACCACTAATGTTTTCTCCATTACTATAATTTTGTCATTTTGAGAGTGTTATATAAATGTAAGTTCTTGCAGTATGAACCCTTTTTTGAGATTTTTTTTTCCCATTTAGCATTATACCTTTGACATTTATTCAGGTCTCTAATGTGTATCTGTAGTTCTTTTTTATGACCAGATAGTAGTCCCCCATATGGATGTTCCACAGCTTATCCGTTCACCTGTTGAAAGACTTTTCTTCTTCTATGTATATATTTTTTTCATTTTAACAGTTTTTATTTAAAGTTGTATGTAAGATGACTTTATTCCTGCTTCTTCTCAATTGTTTCATCTTTATATTTGCCCTTTTCCTTTCCTACTTAGTGAGATTTGGCTTTCTGTGTGAGGATCTTTTTGTGGTCTTTGTCCACTTAGAGTCTAGTGCTACTGCCTTGCCAGGGGCAGTGCCCACATGGACGGCTCTGCCACCCACTGCCGCTTTGGCTGCGTTCGTTCAGGGTAAGTGATGAATTGCTGCCTGTAAGCCTAGACAACTTTGCCAATTTTCTGACCTCTGTAAAGTGTCCTCACAAAGCCTGTACTTCATCATGCTTTTGATGGGCATGGATCGCACATTGTACTTCTGTCCCAGCTCTTTGGAAAGCAGGAAGATATCGTCTTCCTGCAAATGTTGGAGGGTGCCCTGGAATGTCGTTTACAGTTCCTGCTCTGGTCAGAAGTAAGAAGGGATTGAGCTTCATGTTGGCTGCTGGTGCTTCAGTGATGACTGCAAAAGGAAAGGGCCCCCTATATATGTATTTTTTAGTTTCTATTTTGAGATAATTATAGATTTATGTCCAGTAGTAAGAAATAATCCAGTGGGATTTTCTCCTTGTGGTTCCCTTTTTTTTTTTTTTAAGACTACTTATTTGAGAGAAAGTGGGACGGGAGAGGGGGAGAGGGAGCATATTAAGCGGACTGCTTGCTGAGCACAGAGCCCAATGTGGGGCTTGATCTCATGAGGTCATGACCTGAGCCAAAATCAGGAGTTGGACGCTAAACCCAGGTGCCCTGACTCATGGTGCCTTTTTATAGCCACACCCACCTCCCTCCTTTCCTTATATTTATAAATGATAAATACGCTTATAATTCCTTGCCCTCTTTTTTCTGTTTTCCATGCATCTGGAGACTAGGTTCCTTCTGCCCACAGAACAATCCAAATTTTCCATTAAACGTATGACACAGACCTAATCCATTCCCCTAAGTGGTGCTACAGACTTGGAGTCCCTCAGGTCCATTTCCTTCCCTCCATCACCCTAAACACCCATTTCAATGTTGATCTGTCTCCACTAGGTATTAAGGAGGAAGGCAGTCTGGTTGAACTAGTACTAATGCAGGAGGGCCAGTGATCCCTTAGCCTCCTAATAGGTTGATAAATCACTCCCTCTACCCCTCACCCAGTCCTTACTGTATTTAAATGTTTATCCTCTAAGGATGAGGCCCCATCACTCCAAGTAACTACATCTTATTTAGAAAGATAACTTGTCTCTGGTGGGAAAGTGTGTTCCAGACTGGAAACCAGAGGCAGATGTATTAAGTCCTTGGCTTACTTAGCCATGAAGGTGACCCTTCTTTCCTTGATGGGTTCTAGAAGGGTGACCTTCGTGAGTGGTTGATATTAAAGATGTGTCACATAAGTAGACCAGCAGTTCAAAAGTTAAAACCTTACTAAGGTCTCTTTTCCCTTAGAAGCCGTACAAAATGAGGCGCAGAGCCCTAGCTTTATTTTATAAGTCAAATTATTTAACTGCTTTGTTCTTATAACGTATGTTTCCCTTGTACTTTCTTCAGGATTTTTCAAAGTCCTTTTTCTTTTCTTTTCTTTTTTTAAAGTTCATTCTAGCTTAGCTTAGCTGTACTAGTTGGAAAGCAAAAGATGAGTTTTAAGTCTAAACCCGACTCTTGTTAAAGGTTGGCATGGCTTGGCGGGTATCGGGGGGACGACTGTAGTATGATACAAGGGGAGAGAGGGGGAGAGATTGATTCTGCCTGATTAGTCCGTGACTACTCCCCTCTCCTCCCAGTGCTAGCCTTGGCAGAGTGGGCTTTTGTAGAGGAAAGCAACATTTCCTTATCAGTCATGAGCCAAAAAAAAAAAAAAAAAAACCTCAGTCTCCCAACTGGTAGATCTTCAAGTATTGTTACAAAGATATGGAAAAAATATTTGGGGGGAGAGGAACTACCCCTCTTTAGTCTGAGAGTTAACTCCCATAGTCTGTTCTTACTCTTTTTAGCTTCTCCTCCTCCTCCTCTTCTGAACCCACTTACTCTCCCACAAGAATTTTCTACAACAGTGACAGTGGAGAGGATGTGGAGGAGGAGGAGGTACAGAATTGCCTCTCTAGGGAGCTTGAAAGTCAGGGACATGCCTATAGTAACTGCAGCTTTGTTTGTTTGTTTGGGACTTTGTGTGTGTGTGTTTACATTTGTCAGAATTTTCTTCCTGATTAATGTCAAGCAGCAACTTTGGCAGTGCCTTAGAGACTAAATATTAAAGCTGTAAATAAATAGAGCCTCTTTTGATGTTCTTTTGTTTGGTTGGTTTTGTTTTGGTTTTTGCCTTTTTTTTTTGTTTTTTTTTTTAAGTAATCTCTAATGCCCAGGTGGGGCTGAAACTCATAACCCTGAGATCAAGAGTCACGTGCTCTACCAACTGATCTAACCAGGCACCCTGTCCTTTGCATTTTTTAAATTTGACTTTAAGTTTTGAGGATATGATTTTTTTCAAGAAATTCAAGGCTGACCAATATCTTGATTTTTGTGCCAAAAATATTCTCACCTTTTGTGAGAAATATTGTGTGAAATCATCTGGTGTCTGAGAATAAAGAGGTAAAGGAATCTAAAATCTCACAGTGCTGTATCATGAAGGACAACTCCTACCTGTCTGCCCATTGAGGACGATGGTGTCAGTAATGGAGAAAGCAAACATGAAATCTTCTGGTTCTGAATGCGTTTTGCAGGCTTCTACTGTTATGTTAATGTGAATAATATTTTTCCTAATCAGATACAAAGATTTCAAACCTGAGTTTAAGTTTTGTGCTCATTGACCCACCAAGCAAAAACCTCACTGTTCAGCATTGAAGTCATTTCCAGTGTTTTCACGTGGGTTTGGTGACTGTGGGACTGGAAGAAGCGAGAGGGGCAGAGGAGCGGCCGCAGGAGGGTCTGATTTGCTATTGGAGGAGGCAGCAAGTGCATGAGGAAGCTGTTGCCATGAATCGCTGTCTGCTTATGCTAAGTAGGGAGCTGATTTCTGTGCATATTTATACTCTTAAAGTAGTTGGAGTCTCTCATGTTCTTGTTTTCCTTCCCTAACAGTGTGTTTGCTGTCCTTGGTGTGATACAGAAAGGACTAGTACCTTGGACGTACCTCACTTTTATTTCACTTGATCGTACATCCTCCTGAACTGGGCTTGACCCAACCATCCTTATCTGAGTCGGAGTCTGAGGCAGGCAGCTGAAGTGACCACCAGCAAGTTAGGGTTTAGCCCTTCCCTTCTCGTTTGGTAATAACCCCTGTGACTCTTAGCAAAGCCCAGGAGCAGTTCTTCTCCTACAGTCAGAGGTTTTGATGTGTTTAGTATTAGTATTCCTAACCTCATGGACCCACAGAGAATGTAGGTGGAAACACAGCACAACATGACACTATTAATTGAAAATTTCAACCCCATGGAACTTTTTTTTTTTTTTAAGACTATTTGAGAGAGGGAGACAAAGAGAGCATAAGAAAGGGGGAGGGTCATGGGAAGAAGCAGACCCCCACTGAGCAGGGAACCCTTGCAGGACCCAGTCCTCGGACTCCAGAATCATGACTCGAGCCAAAGGCAGTTGCTTAACAAACTGAGCCACCCAGGCGCCCCTCCGACCCATGGAATGTATCAGTCTCCTGGTTTGGCTTCTCAGTGATAGAAGCTCCTCTCTCTTGAATCAGAAAGAGATTTTCTGAACTGAGTCTTGGATATCTTTTGAGTTCATGCCAGCCTCCATACTAATCTTCTCCTTTTCCTCCTAACAGCTGTCGCTGAAGTGTAGAGCTCCTGAAGTCTCTCAGTACATCTATCAGGTCTACGACAGCATTTTGAAAAACTAATAGACTGGTCTGGGGCCCTCTGGCCCCTCTGTGATTGGTGCAAAGCCAAGAACTCTTAACCAGAAGAAATCGTATTGCCGCGTAGAATCTGAACCCAAATACACTGAGGCCACCCACCAAGGTAGTGACTAGTCTAACCTGTGCTAACATTAGGGCACAACCTGTTGGATAGTTTTAGCGTCCTGTGAACATTTGTAACCACTGCTTCCATCACTTCCCACCTCTTGCCACCTGCCGCTGCGATCTGTCCTTACTTGTGAGCTTCTGCATAGTGTACCAGTGGCTGGCATTTTTGAGTGTAGTTTGATATTTTGTAATTGAGAGCTCATTTCAAAAGCAGAAAAAGGCAAAAAATATTAAAGCAAGGAAAAGTGTCACTGAAACATAAACTGCACTTTATTGTTTTATATTTTTGTACATATGAGAAGTAGAGGGAATAGCGTACCTGGTAGAAAAGTGTTAAAACAACGGACCACCGTGAACCGCACAGTCCTGGAGGAAGAGTTGCAGTTCTTTGCCCGCCCTGGGGGGGGCTCCTTACCTGTGGCAGCCTTGTCCCTGGTCATGTGGGTTTTGACTTTTTTTTCTCTCTCCAACCTCCCTTCCCTTGTGGTTCCACCTACCCCGTGTTATTGTCTCATTTGATAGCTCTGCAGTCTGGTATGGGGGTCTTCCTTGAAGGGTGTTTCACGGGACAGGAAATAGGGCCTGTCAGCAATACAGCTGAGAGAGATCAGAACTTACTGCCTTCCGTTCCCTCTGTCTAACCCACAGATCACACTGATCAAGGAATTTTCATAGAGGTGGGGAATAAGAACCAAAATGTGCTTCTGCACCCTCCCCCACTCTCTGCCCTGCGTTTAATTTAATTCTCAGGTCCAAATCAGCTCGAAAACCATGGTTTTAGAGTTGAAACAGACTTTTAAGTAATAACATATCCAGCCCTGTTTTTCCTAAAATGGAAAAAAACAAAAGGCAAAGCAGGTGTTAGCTGCCTGAGGCCTTTTAGCTGTGGGGGCGGGGGAGGGAGGGCCTGGGTCTCCTAAATCCCCACCCATGTTGTTTTCACTACAGGAGTGTCTCACTGATTTTCCTTTATTCAATGCCTTTCTCTTGCCTTCTCTGTGCCTGCTTCTTTGCGGCTCCTTCATACTCCATACCGACGTTGGCACTCCATTCCTTGGTATCAGGTGGTATCAGCAGGGCATCTCTCTTCAGTTACTGGAAGGTAAACCCAGTTGCCGGAATGAGAGAGTAACTAAACATTTCCCCACATGCTCCTGGAGCTGCGGTTCTTGAGGCCAGCAGCACCGGTGCAGATGGAGTGAGACGGGGTACACTCAGGCCACAGACTCACTTGATCTGCCCTGTAACTGAGGCTCCATGGCAGTTGAGACTATCTCAGAGGGTCAGGCAGTCTTGTCCTGTCTCAGAAGGTGGGGAGGTGTGAAATCCTCTTCCTAACACCTTGTGCCCAAAGCACCAGCTGTAGCGGTGCTCACACTGTTATGTCTCTGGGCACTTGTCACACTTCCTGGTACCCAGTATTCAGGATCCATGAACACAACCGCTCTTATCAGCTGCCCCACACAAGTCAGAGGCACTTTTGGGCCCAAAGGACTCATGTTGAACTCATACGTCAGAGTGAGTCCAAGAGGAGGAATCCTAGAAAACAAGAGAAGCCACCCCACAGCCCAATCATGTCTGAAATAACCCTGATTTATACCAGTTATAGAGCTTGGGGGGAGTGGGTCCCCCAAAGCAGTTTCCTAAACCTTGAGATTCCACAAGAAGAAATGACTGGGGCAGGTAAGGAACTCATGTCCTGCACTCACCACCTCTGAGGCTTGTGGAGAAAGGAGGTAGCACAGGGAATATATATGTGTCGGGTGGAAGAGCAGGTTGATAACTTGTTGGCAAATCATTCGTGGAGTCCGATGGACACAGGCAGTGAAGAAGTTTCACACTAGAAAATACCGTGTTCTCGGAGCAAACGGTAGTTCCACAAGGAAGTATATGTGTCCTCTAAGCAGACAGAACACAATTTTATACCAGAGTATGTCCCTCTTCCCCTGAAACGAGGCTTCTGTCACCCTCCCCAGCAGTGGTGGGTAACAGCTGCTGTTGTCAGCTCACCTGCTGAGCCAGTCTGGGAATTCTTCGCGCCTTGGGGAGGCTGCCTCCTACTGCACCCCTGAGCGGTTAGGAAGGGGTTCTGTTCCGTGGAGGAGGACCTCTCTCCTGAAGAGACAGCACCTGTTGCCTCCACTGCAGCTTCCCTCTTGGCCCATGTTGAGCTCGGCCGAGGTTGGGAGGCGTCGGAGTGGAGCTTCGCCTCCATTCTCTCCTCTGCCTCGGTTTGTCTTTGTAATGTCAGCTGGTGTCCTATAACAGGCAGGGAAGCACACACACACCCAGAACTCTTGCTGGTCAGAGATTCCCTGAGTGTCTGTCCTCGCCCGAGCCTGTTTCGTGTGTCTGTGTTGTGAAGCTTGGGACTCTGGAGAGAAATTGGGAGTGGGAGGGGGAGGGTGGGGGTTGGGGGGAAGCTTGACCTTGTGTCTCCGTCAATAAACTCATTTACACAAATTGAAGTTTGTGGTATATACTTTGCTCCCAGAACTGACACTCTAGGACACAACACTGCTGCCCCCAGGAGTGGGATAGGGCGCTAAGAACCATACTACTAGAACTTTTCTTTTCTTTTTTTTTCTTTAGAACTTTCCTTTTGGCTGCCCCAACTCTCCCAGGGATTTAGCCAGATGAAATTAAGATTGGCGTGAGGAAGAACCCTATACCTTTTGCAGAGGCTCCTATTAACCAAGCCCCGTATCACCGCCACCACCACCACAGGTGGGAAGTGGTCGCAGGAGCCAGTCTGTATTCCCTGGCTGGTCCTCTGCTAGGGCCCCAGGGGCAGAAGCAGCACAGCAGAGCTACTCCCCAGTTTCCTGTTACTAGGACCATTCGTCTCAAAATGTATAAAAGCTTCTCGGACCCGAACTCGGGGTTCATGTGTTCCCAAGTGAATAGAACTAATGCTTGAAAGGAGGCTTTCCTAGGAGTTCAAGTCTAGTCACCTGCAGGAGCCCAGGACCCAGGTGTTGTCAAGATAAGGGCCCCACCCTAGATTCTGATGAGCGACAGCCTCTGAAATCTCTCAGAACCCCGAGTGGGGGAAGGAGGCTGAGGGATCCAACACCAAGACGCCCTTAGACTAGTCCCAGAACCTCTCACTGCTAGAGTGAATATGTGTAAGCTGCTTTGCCCGGTGCTCAACAGTAGCTGTTTATATTACTTGGGTGTCCAAACTCCATGAAAGAACTGTCTTTGGCAGCCAGCAACTGTTTGCTTGTCACCATGTTGCTGGGTTTCAGTTCGCTCAAGCTGTGACAGGAATGACACTTGTAAAGTAGCGGGGCCAGGGTGGTCTTTGTTGAGTTTCAAAGTCAATGAAAGGGATGGGCCTTCCTGAGATCTCCCTGGATTCACCAACTAAGAATGATACCAGGTTGTGCAAACTCAGGGCACAGGCTCTGAACATTTTTTAAGATTTTAAGTAATTTGGGTGCCTGGGTGGCTCAGTTGTTAAGCGTCTGCCTTTGACTCAGGTCATAATCCTGGAGTCCATGGATCAAGCCCCACATGGGACTCCCTGCTTGGTGGGAAGCCTGCTTCTCCCGCTCACTCCCCCTGCTTGTGTTCCCTCTCTAGCTGTGTTTCTCTATGTCAAATAAATAAAATATTTTTAAAAAAATGTTAAGGGGCACCTGGGTGGCTCAGTTGGTTAAGCAAACTGCCTTCAGCTCAGATCATGATCCCAGAGACCCAGGATCGAGCCCCGCATCAGGCTCCCTGTTTGGCAGAAAGCCTGCTTCTCCCTCTCTCACTGCCCCTGCTTGTGTTCCTCTCTGGCTGTGTTTCTCTCTGTCAAATAAATAAAATCTTTAAAAACAAAAATTTTTTACAGTAATTTCCACCCAGTGTGGGGCTTCGAACTGACAACTCTGAGATCAAGAGTGGCATGAACCACTGATTGAACCAGCCAGTTGCCCAACAACTC
This sequence comes from Spilogale gracilis, assembly GCA_004023965.1. Lineage (NCBI taxonomy): Eukaryota > Metazoa > Chordata > Mammalia > Carnivora > Mephitidae > Spilogale > Spilogale gracilis. The sequence continues at coordinate 54,013 of PITA01007524.1, read as the reverse complement.
TTGATGCACGTTAATACCGTCTCGGGTTTTAAAAACTGGTGATTTCTGCTCAGCCAGGCTGGGATGGGGCCTGGGGAAAATCTGCATTAAAAAAAAAAAAACTCCCAGTGTTTCTTCCATGCAGCTGGGGTTGAAAATCAACTACCTAAGAAAGACACACATGTGTGCCTACTTACTCTTAAAGGAATGCTGGTGTTGCTCTAACAGGTAAAAAAAAAAAATGCTAATGCACTGGGACGGTGGGGAGTATCAGCGAAATAGAGGAAGGGGATTAAAAGTCACAAGGGTCGGGGCGCCTGGGTGGCTCAGTCGGTTAAGCGACTGCCTTCAGCTCAGGTCATGATCCCGGAGATTCGGGATCGAGCCCCACATCGGGCTCCCTGCTCAGCTGGAAGCCTGCTTCTCCCTCTCTCTCTCTCCCCCTGCTTGTGTTCCCTCTGTGGCTGTGTTTCTCTCTATCAAATAAATAAAATCTTTAAATAAATAAATAAACAAATAAATAAATAAATGTCACAGGGGTGAACAGCATAGAGAATACAGTAAGTAATGTGAAAGTTTCACGTGGTGACAGGTGGTAACTACATGTACTGGGGTGAAGATTTCATAATACATGTAACTGTCAGATCACTTGTACACCTGAAACAAATACATTGTATGTCAGCTATTCAGTTTTTAAAAATTTTTTTAAAAAAAATTGAAGTTGCCAAATAAAATGCCAGTTGCCCGGAATCATTCTGGGGGGGGGGGGGGGAGGAAAAAGGGTAAAGCACTTTTCATGCACACACTACCTGCCTACCCCATGAATCCGACATCCCCACATTCCAGGTGAGGTGTGACAAATCCACCCACATCTTTGGACTCCTGTGTGTGTCCTTAGCCCAAGACACCACAGATTTCCCCTTGAGTTCCACTGGGAGTTCTGTAATAGGCCTCCCCATTCCTCTGCACGTAGCTACCAGGCCGGTGGCTGGCCCTGCTAAGCCCCCAGATTACTAGTACGTAGAACTGAGAGCAGGCCACACTGGCCCCAGACTTTGACCTTCCATTGCACTTCCAAAATGGCAACTAGGAAATACTGAGATCTCAAGTACGTTGTTTCTGAAGCCCGAAAACCGTTGAGGACTCCCAGGTTTGAGCCTTCCTACTCCACCTCATGCATTGATGCTTTTTCTGATTTTGCTTGGACCCAGATTTCTTTTCCCTGCCACCCCCAGCTCCAAGAAGCAAAGCCTGTTTATTTTAATACCTGGTGTGGCACTTGGGAAAGATCACACCTCCCCCGTTGTTACCCGTTTCTATCTCCTGAGCACTAATCCTAGAATCCCAACCAGCCCCCGGACATGTTATTAGCAACAAGGATGTTTCTTGAAAAGTTTCCGAGTTGGCTGCAAACTCGCCATCTCAGTTTCTCATTTAGCTTTTGCCCTGCCACTCTTGTTGCTGCCAAGGGGAAGGCTGACTTGGGGTTTGATTGAACCCAGAGGGACTTAATCTCCCAAAGTATTGCTTTGAAACAGGGCTGTCCCAGCACTCAGGGGCAGAGAGGATGGCTCAGCGGGTTCTTCCCTCCATATAGGTATTAGAGCAGGATGTTCACATGCAGCCTCTGGATTTCCATCCCTGGTTTCATTCACTTTCCACTTCCGGTTTAGGCTCTAGAATCTGGCCAGAGTCTGAAAGCTCAGTGGGGTTTTCAGCTGTCATGGGGTGCAAAAAACCCAGTCAGCACGTGGTCTTTGTTTCTTCTGTCCCACTTGGGTGTCTGGGCCTCGGGTGCTAGAAGTGGATCCACATACCTGCTCCTTCAGAGTCTGAGCTTGCATCTCAGGCATCCCCAGCTGAACCAGAGCCACGTGAGGCTCAAGGTCAGACAGTCCCAAGGGCAGGGCCTCTCAGACATTTTCACCAAGGTAATTGTAATGAGTGGAGGATGAGCAGGCCCCTCCAGTGTAAGTTCTTAGCCCAAAGTGACTCTCAAAAAAACAAAATGACTTAGGTGAGGGTTAAATGCGGGCATATTTTGCATTTTATGTTAGTACTGCTTGTTTTTTACATAAAAATGTTTTAAGTGACCTACCATTGAAGGCAAGGATGAGATCTCATAATTAACCTATAGCTTTGTATTCTATCAGAAGTTTCTGAGAAGCCTGGCGCCAAGGTATGAGTGTGAGCATTGCATAATTTATATTTCTACTCCACCTTGGGCTGAAATAGAACCAGAAAAGGGGGGGTGTACAGGGGAGTAGACATAAAGTCTGAGATCCTTGGGCAAAGTAAACATCACGATTTTGAAATACAATGGAGGACGGACTGTGTCCTGGACATAGTCAAGTTAGGAAAACTTCTCGGTGACCCTGGTGTGACTGCACAAGGGTCCATAAAATCTGATTTCTCCCTGAAAATTCTTCCAGGAGGAATATTTCTGGGAGGAAACCATATCCTTCTCAGCCCTGTATTTGTTTCTAGCTCCTTCCCTGGTCCTTCTCATACCCAATCCCAATGCCCTAGGAGCCCAGCTAGAATAAAAGGAAACACTTTTCTAGGTGGTGTCCAACCTCCCATATGAATGGCTGTCTTTTTTAAAGGCATGAAAACATAAAGGTCACATGTTAAGACTTTCTACAGGTCAGGCACTATGATTAAAAATTCCTGATTTCATGGGGCGCCTGGGTGGCTCAGTTGGTTGAACGACTGCCTTCGGCTCAGGTCATGATCCTGGAGACCCAGGATCGAGTCCCGCATCATGCTCCCTGCTCCACGGGAAGCCTGCTTCTCCCTCTCTCACTCCCCCTGCTTGTGTTTCCTCTCTGTGTTTCTCTCTGTCAAATAAATAAAATCTTTAAAAAAAAAAAATTTCCTGATTTCAAGGGGTGCCTGGGTGGATCAGTTGGTTAAGCAGCTGCCTTCGGCTCAGGTCATGATCCCAGAGACCCAGGATCGAGCCCCACATCAGGCTCCCTGCTCGGCGGGGGGCCTACTTCTCCCTCTCTCACTCCCCTTGCTTGTGTTCCCTCTCTGGCTGTGTTTCACTCTGTCAAATAAATAAAATCTTTAAAAAAAATTCCTGATTTCAAGCTTTATTACAAAGCTGTGATCACCAAGACAGCATGGTACTGGCACAAAAACAGACACATAGACTAATGGAACAGAGCAGAGGGTCCAGATGTGGACCATCAATTCTATGGTCAAATACTCTTTGACAAAGCAAGAAAAAACATCCAGTGGAAAAAAGACAGTCTCTTCAATAAATGGTACTGGGAAAATTGGACAGCTACGTATAGGAGAATGAAACTCAATCACTTTTATACCATACACAATGATAAACTCGAAATGGATGAAAGACCTCAACATAAGGCAAGAATCTATCAAAATCCTAGAGAACATAGGCAGTAAGCCCTTTGATATCGACCACAGCAACTTCTTTCAAGACACGTCTCTAAAGGCAAAGGAAACAAAAGCGTCTTTTGGGACTTCATCAAAATAAAAAGCTTTTGCACAGCAAAGGAAACCATCAACAAAACAAAGAGGCAACCCACAGAATGGGAGAAAATATTTGCAAATGACACTCCAGACAAAGGACTGATATCCAAGATCTATAAAGAACTCCTCAAACTCAACACCCCCCAAAAAAGATGATCACTTCAAGACATGGGCAGAAGACATGAACAGACACTTCTCCATAGAAGACATAGAAATGGCTAACAGACATATGAAGAAATGTTCATCATCATTAGCCATCAGGGAAATTCAAATCAAAACCACACTGAGATACCACCTTACACCAGTCAGAATGGCCAAAATTAACAGGACAGGAAACAAGTGTTGGAGAGGATGTGGAGAAAGGGGAACCCTCTTATACTGTTGGTGGGAATGCAAGTTGGTGCAAGCCACTTTGAAAAACAGTGTGGAGATTCCTTAAAAAATTAAAAATAGAGCTACCCTATGACTCTGCAATTGCACTACTGGGTATTTACCCCAAAGACACAGATGTAGTGAAAAGAAGGGCCATATGTACCCCAATGTTCATAGCAGCGATGGCCACAATTGCCAAACTGTGGAAAGAGGAGCCCTTCAACACGAATGGATAAAGAAGATATGGTCCATATATACAATGGAATATTGTGCTTCCATCAGAAAGGATGAATAGCCAACTTTCTATCAACATGGATGGGATTGGAGGAGATTATGCTGAGTGAAATAAGCCAAGCATATGGTTTCACTTACTTGTGTAGCATAAGGAGTAACATGGAGGACATTAAGAGAAGGAAAGGAAATGTGAACTGTGGTAAATCAGGGCGACAAGCATGAGAGATTGTGTACTCTGAGAAACAAGCTGAGGGTTTTGGAAGGGAGGGTGGGGGGAGATGGGTGAACCTGGTGGTGGGTGTTAAGGAGGGCACATATTGCATGGAACACTGGGTATGGTGCATAAACAATCTTGGAATGCTGAAAAAATTAATTATTTTTTAAAAAATTCTCTGCACTTGGGGCACCTGGGTGCTCAATCATTAAGCGTCTGCCTTTGGCTCGGGTCATGATCCTGGAGTTCCAGGATCGAGACCCGCATCAGGCTCCCTGCCTTGTGGGAAGCCTGCTTCTCCCTCTCTCCCCCTGCTTGTGCCCAATCTCTAGCTGTTTCTCATGTCAAATTAAAAAAAAAAAATCTTAAAAAAAAATTTCTCTATACCTGTAGCTCCTGTGGGCCCTGGGGACAACTCATCCACATCTCCACTTTACAAATAAGGCAACAGAGTTAGGATAGTTCAAATTAGGAGCCTTCAGTCTCCCAGGAAGAAGGCGGGCCAGAATTTAAACCCAGATCTGTCTGATTCTGAGCCCAGGCTCATAACCACTACGCTTTCCATCTGGATGGGAGAGTGAGGAGGATTGGTTGGGAACACGCCCAAAATGCAGAGCCCAAATGGAGGAGGAAACTGGCTCCAAGAGGAAACCAGAGCCCACAAGTAATAGAAAGTCGTAGTGGGGAATGCTGGGTCCCAGGGGTAAAGCATGGGAAAAGTGCCCTGAGCTTGCCTTTCCTTCTCCCTACCCTGCAGGCAACTAATAATTTTTATTTGCAACTCTGACCAGGTCTCTGCCCCGCTTCAAGACCCTTCCAGGTCTTCCTGTCCTGCACAGGGCTAGTCCAAACTCCTTACCCAGCAATCACCACCTTTGAGACCTCACCTCAACCCCTTTCTCAGCCTCCTCTCACCAAGCTCCCAGCCCTCTGGGCTCTCTGGTTCCAGGACTCCCTTTGCAAAGGTCTATACCCACTCCCACAACATTCCTCCCATCTGCTGCCCCAAATCCACTTCTTTCAAGGCTCCTTCCTTCAAAGTTGCCTCCTCTGAGCCTCCTGACTCCTCTAACTCGTCAGTTCCCCTCCTTCTACCCTCCTCCAGAACCTTGGCTTTTCACCCAGCACGGTATTAGTGCCGTTGGTTCTGCCTCTCCCCCTTGGGCTGGGAGGGCCGCCCCAAGTAGGGACCCCCATCTTTGTATTTCATATTTTGCCCTTCAGGATGAAGTTACTCGGCACCTCCCAGCCTCCGCTATCTCATCTGTAAAATCAACCGCATAGAATTGGGAGCATTGAATTTGAGAACGCAGACAAAGCTCGCAGCGCGGTGTGTCTGGCACATAGCACACACTCGCTAAATGCTGTGTCGCCGCTGGTTTCAGAATAAATATGTAGGTGATTGTGCCTGCACCCCTGGCAAATGCCACTATCTCCCGGTCTGAAAAAGAAAGGGGAGCAGTCGGTTTAGGGGAGTGGAGGTCATTCATTGGCAGGAGATAAGCTGTGCTCTGCGGCTGGTCCGCTCTGTCCTTCTTGCTCTGCTGCAGCGAAGGGAGAGAGTGACCACCCTGGGCTCCGAACTCCAGTGGGGCGGCGGCGGAGAGGCTGGACGCGGTCGCCAACACAGAGGGTGGGGCACACAGGTGCGCACGCAGCAACTGGCCTGGGAAGGGTCCGAGGGAGATCTAGAAAGGGAAGCTGGGGTGGATGTGATGGGCGGCGGGGTGGAGAAGGAAAGAATTGGGAGTGGAGGGAAAAGCTTTAGAGCCATTCCGATGCCTTCCTCCCACCCCTCCGGGAGGGAGCTAAAAATCTGGCGGGATGAGTCGGGAGGGGTGCAGAGGAGGCTCGGGGTTCAAGAAGAATTCTTCCAGGGCCTCGCGAGCGAATCCGTCAGGCTCAGGGACCCAGCGGAACGCCAGCCCGACCCCTCCCACCCCCCGCCTCCGCCGCCCCGCCTCGCGCTCCCCTCCGCCTCCCTCCTGCCGGCGCGAGCGGGCGGCGCGCTCGGGAGGGAGTGCTGGGCTGGAGGTTTCCTGCCCCCTCGGCGCCCGCACCTGCCCTCCGCGCCCGCCGCTGAACCCGCGCCGACTGGGCAGCCGGGGGCGCCCCACTCCTCTCCCCCCGGGCCGGGGAGCCGAGGGGCAGCGCCGGAGCCCGGGGGGAGCGCGGCCCCGCCGGCCGGCCGGCTAGGGCCGGGGGCAGCTAGGACGGCCCCGGGTAAGCGGCGGGAGGAGGGGAGACGGACGGGGCAGGGCCGGGGGCGGGTGGGAGCGGGGCGGTCTGGCCTGGGGGCCGGGGCGAGGAGGGTGGAGGGGGCCGGCGGGCTGGCGGGGAAGCGGCGCGGGGCGGCCACGTGAGAGCGGGAGCTGGCGCTGGGGGGGGTACCTGCAAGGTGCTGGAGGCGGAGAGCAGGCAGGGCTCCGGCACCCCCCCCAGACTCCCACCAATCAGGTCAAGAGGAGCTCAGCAGCCTCCGACGCCCCCGCCCGCCCACTCCCACCTGAACGTGTGGGGTAAACAGCCGGCAGACGTGTGACTCGGCTCACGGGCCCGCAAAGCCAGGGCCTTCAGTCTGGAGCAGGACTCATGTGTCCAGGTCTAGGGGAGGGGACAAGAAGGCGGCTTTGGCCCCTATGTGTGTCCCCGGTCTCTTGCCTCTCTTTTTGGGGAGCTGTCTGCAGACTCACTGCAGAGCGCAGGCCTCTGAGAGGGAGCGCTCAGGGGGCTGGGCCCTGATTCTCCGGACAGCCCCCCTCCAGGCCCCACCCAACTAGGGACTTGGGTTAATGGGCACTTAGATCCAGGGCCTCTGCGGGGGAGGGGAAGGGATCACCTCTGAGTCAGGGATAGAGCCACACTTAGGCCTGGTGAGTTCCAGGAGGCTGGCCTTAGCCTGGTGACCTCTCTTGCATCCCCTCCCTGGCTACAGCACTCACTCCGTTTATTTCCCAGCTATTCTCCAGAAAGGGTTGATTTCTGCGCAGGGAGAGTGGCGTCCAGAAGAATCTGCAGGTAGGACACATCCTAGATACCTCTAAGTGGCCACACCCAGAGAGAGGTGGGGGGACTCTTCTTGCATTCCTTGCCCTCTCTTCCTCCCCCAGAAAGCCCCCCTCCTCAGCTGCTTGTGCAGGTTATGTAATTAACCAAGCTGAGGCTCTCTGCCAAGCTGACAGTGTCCAGGGAGGCCTGAGGGGCCCAGGGCCTGGAGGGATTTATGGGGAGGAGGGACCAGTCCTTCCCCCAGTGGGAAGCCCAGGGAAGTGGATATAAACACCTGTTGGGGAAAGGACACCACACGGGGCAGAAAGGAGATGAGGGTCCTAGTCTTAGTTGTTAGTTGATAGTTCAGCTGGCTGTGTGTTCTCCACTTACCTGAGCCTCTGGTTTTGGGTTTTGGTTTTATCTTCACACCGCACTACATGTACATTTGCAACAGTGGATAGTGACCCTTCCTGGGACTTCTAGGAGTCCCACTGAGATTTTAGAAAACCTCAGATGGATGAGGGATCCCTGTACCTGACAGTGGCCACTGTTAATTGCACACCCGCTGTGGCGGGTGCTGGACTTTACTCTCAGCTTCGTTTTCACGGCCTCACAACACCTGGCGAAGTTTCTTGCCCAAGGCCACACTTTAGGTTGCAGAGTTGGGAGTCAGACCTCCATGGCTCTCACCCCAAATCCTGCCCTATGTTTTACTATGCTGTATGTTCTAATACCCAGTGGACTGGATTTTCTGAGCCAGGCCAGACTGAGGGCCATGCAGCTGTGAACTGGGCGTATATGGAGAGAACACACATCCACAGAGAAGACACGCACACATGGTCCTGCGGGAATCCCGCCCACCCATCTGCCCCGGGCCCACGTAGCAGGCACTGGTGTCACCCTCCTGCAAATAGTCCCTGGACAGGCGATCTTGGGCTTGTACCAGCCTCCCTTGTCACTATCCCTGACAAAAGAAGAAGGCAGCTGGTTAGGAGGTTGACTTGGATTATCTCAGAAATAGGGGCTATTAACCCTACTTTATATATGGGCAGAGCATAACTCAGATGGGGCAGGTGATGTGCCCTCGGACCACAGCTAGGAAACGTCATGGCTGGGGTTTACACCTAAGCTCTAAAGTCACTGAAACTGAGCAAGTAAGGAGTGACTGAACCCAGAGCAAGGCCCAAACCTAGAGCAGCCCTTTCCTGGGCACCTGCTGTGTGCCAGGCCCTCTGAGCTCAGGGGAATCCCAGGGAATGAGACGTAGCCCTTGGTCCGTAGGCTGTACCAGCCAGGACTTGAACTTGAAAGTCAGAGGGATTGCAACAATGTTGTGGAGGGGAGTAACTGCCTTGCCAGCTATGTGCCCTTGGGCCCTCTTCTCACCCCCTGTTGAGTCTTCTCTAAGTTGGAAATACCTACTCATCTGGTCCAGGATTCTCACCCAGGGGGCATCTGGAAGTAGGGGATGTTTGGGGTCGTCATAGTGACTTGGATCAGCTGCTGGCAGGTACCTCTTGGCAGCAGGGCTGTAAGACGTTGGGCCCAATAAAGACCTCTCTCCACAAAATGCTGGGAGCTCCTCCATTGAGACCTCCTGGACTCAGCTCCCCCCCGCCCGCCCCGGCTCTGTGGGAAAGCTTGGATTGGACTGAGTCTAGTGTGTGTACTGCTCTGTCTTGGCCAGGGGAGGGGGGTCGGGGTGGTTGGGTGGGTCAGACCTGGCCAAGAGTCAGGTCATAATACAGGAAAGAGTGATTCCCTTTGGGGGGGGGCAGGGAGGGGAGGACCCAGAAGGGAGGATGGAGAGACTCGGGATAGACGCAGCTAGGTGTTCTGGGAAAGGGAAGGCTTGCTAAGGGACAGTGGCAGCTGCAGCTGAGTCCCCAAGGTGGGGAAGTAGAGGAAAGATCCAGGGAAAAGCGGGCCCACCAAGCCCACCTCTTGTCCCCACAGTCCAGGTGGAGGCCGCAGAGGGCCCAGGGCAAGCAGGGGCAGCAATGGTGGGTCCTGACGGTGGCTGAGCCCCCAGCCCCTGGAATATGCAGCCCGGGGGAGCCCCAGGCAGCGGCGAGGACGCGGTGGCGGAGCGGGGCGGGAGGCATGGTCTCCACCTACCGGGTGGCCGTGCTGGGGGCGCGAGGCGTGGGCAAAAGTGCCATCGTGCGCCAGTTCCTGTACAACGAGTTCAGCGAGGCCTGCGTGCCCACCACTGCCCGCCGCCTCTACCTGCCCGCTGTCGTCATGAACGGCCATGTGCACGACCTCCAGATCCTCGACTTCCCACCCATCAGCACCTTCCCGGTCAACACGCTGCAGGTACAAGGGCTCAGGGCCTGCTGGAGCG
>PITA01007524.1:0-44275 GCA_004023965.1 Spilogale gracilis | reverse complement strand
TATGTCATAAGTGTGTAATGTGTGGTGGGCCGGGCACCAGGGTAGGTAGAATGGCGTGCAAAACAGATGTGCAGTGTGGTCTCAAGGAACTACCTAACTCACAGTCAGGTGAAGACAAGCAGCCAGTGATCACCCAGGACAGTGAGCGTGTGGTTGGCGGCCTTGTGCCCGCTAAGTGGGACTGGGCGGGGAAAGGGCAGTGGAAAGAAGGGCAGGAACACTAGATGCTTGTTAGTATTCTGGGCTCTCAGACCCATGGCATCTATAGAAAGGGCAACAAAAAGAGAAGCCAGGGCCTGGGAAAGGTAGGTTCTTGGAGACAGAGACGGCAGGCCTCAACCAGTCTTTTATCCAAGGGCCTTTCTTTAAGTGATCCTGTGCCCCTTGACCTCCAGGCTGACCGTGCTCCTTTCCCCAGCCCGCAGGGACCAGGTCCACCTTCCCTCTCTCTCTCTCTCTCTCTCACCCCCTCTGGCTTGGAGGGGGTTGCAAGCAACTGTTCAATTCTAAGACATTTGCTCACCTAAGGAAGCCCCTAACTGGAGCGTTCAGAGGTTTCGCTGGAGGGATTGGCAGGGACCATGGCTTGGCCTCTTGTGACCGTAAAGCCAGCCGTCTCTGGGGCAGGGGTTCAGGCTCAGCACTGACTCGCAACTCCGGGTGGGAGGACTGTGGCCCAAGACCGGGGACACTCAGCTATCCATCCTAGGTGTGGGGGATCCACACCAAAGACAAAAGCCCAATCTGCCCCTTGGAAACCACGAGGTCGGGGCTGTGTGTCCCAGGTTAGGGCCTCCTTCCTATCCTCTGAGGAGACTTCAACAGCGCCCAAGTGGATCTGCAGACCTCCTTCCAGTCTTGCTCATTCAGCTTGCCTTACTTGTTCACCTTGTGTTGTAGATTAAATTTTAATTTTAGAAAAGTAAGACACGGTTTAAAAGTCCAAACTTTGTAAAAAAAAAAAAAAAGAAAGAAAGAAAGAGAAAGAAAGAAAGAAAAGAAAAAAAGGAAAGAAGTCCCAACTGCAAAATGGTATATCCAGAGAAATCCCAGTCCCACCCTGCCCTCTTGACCCTGATTCTTGCCGCACTCTCCGTGGCCAGCCTCACTGGTTTTCTATTCACACTTCCAGTTGTTTGGTTTTTTTTTTTAAGAATTTATTTTTTATTTGACAGAGATATCACAGGTAAGCAGAGAGGCAGGCAGAGAGAGAGGAGGAAGCAGGCTCCCCGCTGAGCAGAGAGCCCAGTGTGGCCTTGATCCCAGGACCCTGAGATCATGACCTGAGCTGAAGGCAGAGGCTTTAACCCACTGAGCCACCCAGACGCCCAACACACTTACAGTTTTTTTAGACAAAAAGAAAATGTGTTCTTATTCCACTGCCTCTCTTACAGAAAAAAAAAAAAAAAATTGTTCTCCACCTGGTCTTTTTGCTAGAGATCTTCCCTGAGGGTCAGTACCTGAATGTCTGAAGCATAGTTATGCTGTACGCCGTGGGGAGATGGACCATGGCGTCCCCTCTTGTTGGACAAATGGGTTGTTTGCAGTACTCCATAGTCTGTCTGCACACAGTGAGGCGTGTCTGTGGAGTTGAGCCCCAGCAATGGCATTGCTAGGTCAAAGGATGAATGCAACTGGATTTGGAAGGGGAGGTTTCCCTAGAAGGGGGAGGGAAACCTCCCCTTGCATATTTTTGTTGTTGCAAGAGCTCCGTATGTGAGTGCTGGTTTCCCTAAATCCCTGCCATCAGAGCCTGTTGTCCAACTTTAGGGGTTCTGATGGTCTCATAAAGGAGATTTGATAGTCTCAGTGTAGTTTTGGTTTTTGTCTCTGATGATGATTGAAACTGAGCATCTTTTCATGGGCTTAAGAGCTTTTGCATGTCTTTTTCTCACAACTCTTAAGGCCTTTGCCATCTTTTCTGTTGGGTTGGTGTCCTTTTTCTTCATGATTGATCCTGAGTTTTAGACTCCCCTGTCTTGGAGCACAAGAAAGGGACTTTGAGTAGAGAAATACTGAGAAGGGACCCTGCAACTGCAAAGATCAAATATAAAATATCAAATATAAAAGCTAAAAATGTCACCGGCCACTGTCTGAAAAGAAATACATTCTTCCCCAGTGCCAGCTGAAAGGCAGCCCAGGAGTTCACCGCTGAGCCTCAGCAGTTCCCCCTACAGCCTCTCTCCTGTCGTAGGAAGAAGCTGGGCTTAGAGAAATGATCTACAAATGTAGGGTCAGCACTCCAGTGGCCGAGCCTCCATCAGCTCCCAGGTCCTTAGAACTTGACTCAGTTTCCCCTGCTTCTCTATCTTGGTGCAGCCCCAAGATGGTCACTTCCAGTCTGGAACCCTGCACAGAGTTAGCTGGAAGGAAGACTGAGCTTTCCTGCTCCCTCCCTTCAATCAGGGGTGAAGGCACAACCCAGACAATCAGGAGCCTTCCTCCTCTCCCTCTTAGGATCCCCCAGAGAGCAGTGGGCGGAAAGGCAGCCTGGAGGCCCCCTGGAGGAGGCAGCGTGTGTGGGGAGAGGTGGGGCTGTCACCCTCAGAGGCTGGCAGCTGTTCCCTCTCCCCAGCAGAGAGCTGGAAGAAGGTGGGAGCCTCTAGGCCTGTTTCCCTTTTGTTCCCACTTCCTGCTGATTTCCACTCCTCCTGGGGGTGGGAGGAAGAACCCCATGCACCTGGGGAGCCCAGGCTCCCAGAGGGCACTGAGTTCAGTGGAGTGCCATCTTCCCTGCCTCCCCGGCCCGAGAAGCCAGCCCCTGGTTCCCGAAGGCTGTAGGTTTGTCCTCAGCATATTCCCCCTGCATCAAAGTTAAAACTCAGCACAAAGAAAAGATGCCACATCATCTCCCAGGGGAAATCCACTGCAGCAGCCGCTAAGCCTTTCAGTCAGGAGGTGCTTTTCTGGAGCCAGACTGAACTCTCCACCAGGCCAGCCACCAGAGTCTTTTCTTGTTTGATTCCTGCTCTGAGGTGGAGAGCCCAGATGTAGTCCTCCAAGCTTGGCCCCTGCCCCAGGGCAGCTCAGAAGCCAGCAGGGCACAGGCCGGCATCTCCTCTGTGTCTTTTGCCTGGGCCCTCAAGGGAGAAGACCCTGGTGCCCTCTGTCCTTGGAGGCCTCCCCCTCCCCCAGCTTCAGAGACCCAGCTGCCTTCAACTGCTCTTGGATTTGCCATCTGCTGGAAGGTTAATTGGCTAATTAACCTCTTAAGAAACCTCTTTAGTACACTCAGCCTTTCCAGGGGCCTCTTCCTCTGGAGCAGCAGCCCCTCCCCAGGAATTTGCTATAAGTGTTTGGGAAGCTCTATCTGGCAGCAGCAGCACCCCGAGTTGCCCTTGGGCCCTGGTCTCAGTCAGCCCTCCTAGGCAGCCAATCTCAGTCTTTTTCTCCTTGGGCCTTCCCCTTCTCAACCCTGAGGGCTGCGGGGAGCAAACAGAAGAAGCACTCCCCAGTAGCAATCTCAGGCCTATAGCAGGCTGGAGTATGGTAAGGTTCAAGGCCACAGAGAGCTCACCAGCCTAGCTAGTGCAATTAAAGAGCCTGCTAAGAACCAACACAAAAACAAGGAAGGCCTGGCTGGCTCTCGCCCTCTCAGGAGCTCACAGCAGAAGTAGGGAACTGGGGATGGAAACAGTTCTGATAGCCAGGGTAGAATGAGAGTGTTGTTAGCACATAGGAAATGAAGGGAGTAGTCCTGCTTGCAGGAAGGCTCCCTGGAGGAGGAGGAAGCATCTAAACTGGAAGATGGAAGATTTCAACAGATCCAATAACTAGCTCAGAGGGCTTGGCTCTTAGAGGCAGGTGCTTAATACATGCACTTGAACAAAGGACCGGGTGGATGGAGGAATGCATAAATGGTTTGGGCGATACAGTGGGACAAAGCAGATCTCCGCTGCAGAAGCACACAGGACAGTTTGTGCCCCGGGCTCTGGAGGTCAGCGGGATCTGCCCTATCCTGGCTTGGAGGTGGGGAAGCCGCTGCACAGAGCTTCTCCATTCTTGGGTGGGGCCTCCTGGGGATGGGTGGGTGTGGGAGGCTTGGGGTGCCGTGGCAGGTGCTCTCCATCTATGGCTGGAGGTGGCTGGGCAAGGGGAGCCCTCAGGGTTGCTCTGACCTTGGCCCTGGCTGCGGGTGTTGCAGGAGTGGGCAGATGCCTGTTGCAGGGGACTCCGCAGCGTCCACGCCTACATCCTGGTCTACGACATCTGCTGCTTTGACAGCTTTGAGTACGTCAAGACCATCCGCCAGCAGATCCTAGAGACAAGGTGAGGGGCCACCTCCGTGGGGGCCCCAGTGCTAACCACTGCCCTGGAAAGGGTGTAAGGGGGGGGGGGAAACTGGTGAAGTACCCTCTGATTCCTCCACATACATTCAGACACACACATTTTAATGTCCCTATTCCTAATAACTCACTGTGGGATTATTACCATGGGGTGGCTTGTCTAGTCTAATGCCGTGGTTAAGAGCCGGGGCTCTGGGAACAAAACTGCCTGGGCCACGCACCTGCCTCACTTTAAGCAGGTTAACAGGGAAGCCCCAAGTTCCTCATCTGTAAAATAGGGATAACAACCATATCCACCTTTTAGATCAGTTCCAATTAGAGAATATGAGGTACCCCGAAGGCTGAGCACTGAGCCTGAAACAGAGGTATGGTAATAGAAGCAGTATTGACCAGGCACAGTCTGCCCTTGAAGTCCAGGGGGTGGGAGAGCGCCGACTGTGGAGTTCTGAGATTCCCACCCCTCCCTCCGACTGGACTGCGCAGGGTGATCGGCACCTCGGAGACGCCCATCATCATCGTGGGCAACAAGCGGGACCTGCAGCGCGGGCGCGTGATCCCGCGCTGGAACGTGTCACATCTGGTGCGCAAGACCTGGAAGTGTGGCTACGTGGAGTGCTCGGCCAAGTACAACTGGCACATCCTGCTGCTCTTCAGCGAGCTGCTCAAGAGCGTCGGCTGCGCCCGCTGCAAACACGTGCACGCCGCCCTGCGCTTCCAGGGCGCACTGCGCCGCAACCGCTGCGCTATCATGTGACGCCACCTGCCCGCAGCCGCACCTTGACCAGCGGGGAGGGGGGTGCTCCCCCGGGACTGGGGGGGGGGTCGGGCGGGGGCCCCCTCAGCAGCCGCGCCTCGTGGTCCAACCCCTCACCTCATCGGTCTTCCTGGGCCTGCCGCCCTTAGTGCTATAGCTAGCGCCCTGCCCGGCCCGTCCCGAAGGGGCGCTTTGGCCTTTTGGCATCAGGAAGGTGAGCGCGGGGCGTGGGGGTGGGGAGGTGCTGCCTTGGCCGAGGGCCCCACCTGTCTTCTCCAGAGAGTGTGGCTGTCGTTGCACTGCGTCTTCTTTCCCAGTGTCTGCCCAAACGTCTTTTGGTCCCTAGCTGTCTTGTCCACCCTCCGGTCTACCTTCTTGCCCCCAGCTCCGTTCACAGGGCTCTCATTTCGTTCATCCCCTTGTCGCAGATCCTGGCAGCTTCTCTGTGAGGCCAGCCTTTGGACCGTCAGCACCACCGGCACAGGGCAGAGAGATGTGGGTGGCCCAGGGGCCATAATCGAGGTCCCAGGGTTGAGGTCCCAGGTCAGTCAGGAGGAGAAGACAGAGCTCTCCCTCTTCCAGGGAGATCTCTCCGCCCAGCAGCCCCCAGAGACACAACAACCTACCTTCCAGCCTTAACTCGATGGTCCATCCCTGCCGGGTGCCCCTCATCTCCTTCCTGACCCCAAAGCCAGGTCACCCCCTGGGTTGAAACTTTTTTTGTTGTTGACAGTGTGGAGAGGGAATCCCCCAAAGGATAAAGTTATTTCCATGATGTCAGGTTCCAGCCCTCTCTTCCCTCCTGAGTGGGGTGGTCTGCAAAATTGGGGGATGTTGGGTTTGGGGGACTGGTGGTGGGCAAGGTGGTGCCCCCTAGGGTTGGGAGGGGGTGGTTACGTTGTGCTAATGAAGACTTATCTCCTATCCCCATCCCACTCCAACCTGACTGCCCCAACCCTGTCTGCCTTGAATCTTAGATTTCTCTGATAAATCTGGGAAGCGGCAGAGCCAGGAAAAGAATTATAAGGGCCCCTGTGCTTGGGGGAGATATGCCCATACCCCCACCTGAGATAGAGGCCCTCAGGATCTGATGCCCCTTGACCCAACACCAGTTGGCCCTATGCCCTGACTCACTCCACCCCATTTTCTCCGGCTGCCTGGCCGGTTTCTACCTCTCGTCACCGGAGCTGATCACTGTCAGTTTTGTACTGATTTAGAAATAACAAAATCCATGAAGATATTAGGAGCAGCCTGAGGGATTACTGGGATACTTGGAGGGTGGGTGCAATGGTGCGTGTCCCCTGCCTCTGGCTGAGTCTCTTTGAGGCTGAGTCCGGAGCCCCGGTGTGGGAGGATAGGAAGGTCCCTCGTTAGAAGAGGGGCAGATAGATCAGCCTAGCCTCAATGTAGCCAAGCTGCAGTGTGTAGACCAGAAAATCAGGTAGCCCAGAGTGGTGATGGAGCAGAGTCTGCGGGGAGGGGTCATGAGTAGGGAAATTATCCAGATTCAGTGTGAGAGGGAATCTGATTCTCCCACTTCCCCAGCTGGTCCTCCCTCCATCTGTGGGGTGTAGCACAGCCCTGCAGTGACTGCCCTGACCTTGGGCAGTCTGATATTTCTGGGTTCTAGTCCCTGCTGTGTTGCATGACTTTGGGCAAGTGACCCACCCTCTCCGAGCCTCCCTCTGAAACAGAGGAGGTGGCTCCCCTTCCCCACATCTTGGAGTGGCTGGGAGGGTAAGGAAGAGGGTCTGCCCCCTTTGATCCCTTGCATCCCTGCCCCCTGGTTCACCAGGGGGATGGGGAGAGGGATGGCAGCATCTCATCTGCCCCATCACTGTCATCCCCAGCTGAGGCACCTAAGGTGAACGTGGGGGACCCAGGCCTCTGGCTGCCCCTTATGGGAGCCATTGGAATGTATTGCCTGGCCGGCCCCCCTCACCCCCTCTACTACACTCCAGGTATTTGATTTTGATTCCCTCCACTCCCATTCTGAGTCTCTGTCCTCCCCACCCCTGCCGCCCAGGGTTTCTCACCACAGGGTCTGGAAGTGTGTGTGATGCCCATTGCGCTGTGATTGGAAGTCAGATTAAAAATCAGGGAGTGTTTTCCCTTGTTTCTGTATGAGGTGTTGGCTCGGTTCCTGCCCTGGGAGGGAAAAGGCTCCCCTTCAGGGCCTGCCTGCCGAGCTCTGCTGTGGAAGGACCATCAGGGTGATGAGGTTGCTTTAAGTCCCAGAGCCTAGGTCAACCAGGAGAACTAAGAAGAGTTTGGGACTCACCTCTCTACCTAGCCTCTGAGCACTCCCGCATTGATCAAAACCATCCTGAGGGGAAGTGAGAGGTCTCCCCCCACCACTCTCAGGAAAACTTTCATAACTGGACTCAATCCCCGCTCCTGCTGTGTCTTTGTTCCCACTTGGGGCTGAGTCTCTGCAGCGCTTTCGTGGCTGTAGATGTGATAAGAACACTCTTCCACCATCCCTCTTGACTCAGAGTGATCCCAGTTCCCAAAACCCAGAGCAAAGCTTTGAAGTCCCAGAGGCCCGCGTGTGCCTCTGTCCTTGGTGCTGACATACCAGTGGCTTCCAGGAGAAAAGGGCTGTCTGGCAACACTGGCTGAGCTTCAAGAGAGGAGACTTCTCTAATCACCCCTGCTCCCCGTTCCTCATCCCCATCCACTCCAGGGGGTAAGTGTGACACTTGAAGTCATACCTTCCTGCACCACCACAGTGTTCGGAAGCTTGGGGCTCAGGAACAGTCCTATAAGTGTTTAATAACTTATAAGAGTTATAGAAATGGTGGCCAGAGGCCAGAAGTTTGAGGAGCTGTTCTGGGAGAAGGCAATAAGACCTAGGTGGCCCCGGTACCCCTAGAGTTGGAGTGAGAGGTTGCCCCTTTAACCAACAAGCAGATTGACCTGCATTTGTCTTCTGACTCCACCCACACCCTCCCCCACCAAGGCCCCAGATGGAGGTGAGAGACCTTCCTCTCTGTTGCTGCAGCTGGGAGTCCAGTGGATACCTGGCATCCTTTTCACTTCCTTCTCCTCCAGACTCACAGGCTCAGGGCTGAGAAGGCGCCTCCTCAAACCCAGGACTCTTCCTCAGGTGGGGGTGGGCCTTGATCAAGCTGCTGGAGACCTCCACCCTCCAAAGGCTGGGGGCTGCTCTTCATTGGGGCAGGTGGTTCTCCCCTCTTCTTTCCTTCCTCTTCCTCCCCTGCTGAGTCTCCATCCACCGGGGTTGCCCCCACTCCCTTGCTGCCCAGTTCTGCTCTCCCCAGTCTGCCCCTGGGGGGTGCCCTGGCTGAACCCAAATGGAGGTAGGCCAGCGGCCTGGGGATGCGTGAAGGCTGCTTCCCAGGCCTGTGGTCTCTCCGGGGCGGGATTCTGGGCCTCAGCTTCAACTTGTAGATGGATGGGACTCTCTGGGGCTTTCGGAGTATTCTCTTGCTCTTGCCTGGACATGCCTGGGTTTTGTCAGAATTGGTCTCTGAGGCTGAAGGTGTGGGGGCTGAGCAGTCCTGCCTTCCGGGAGCTGGTCCCTTCATCCCAGTGCCCTTGGCACTCGGGCTTGCCTTTACCTTTGGCCCACGCTCTCTGGCTTCCAGTTTCCCTTCGGGGCTTCCTGGGCCTGTGCTAACAGCTAGCTTAGGGGAGCCTGTAGAGGCTGCCTTCCAGGCTCCCAGGTCCACATTAAGGAGAGGTGGGGGGCCCTGAGTCAGTTCCTGGATGACTTTTTCATAAGGACCCCCAGGCTCAGGCCATCGCCCACCTAGGCTGGGAACATAGACTCCACTTCGAGGGATGACTCCAGAGCCTGTGCCCTGGGGTTGAGCACCCCCCACCTCTAGCAGCTTTATGTTGGCCAAAAGTTCCTCCTCGAAACTCTGGTAGATAGCTTGATTCCTGGTTGCACCCAGGGGAAGGGGAGGATATTGCTCCTCCCACTCCTGTGGGCCCAAGCCCCAGGGCTCCCCAACTTTTGCTGTCAGCTGGAGGTCTGGCTTCTGGTCCCCTTGTCTCGCATCCACAGAGAAGTCCCCATGTCTACACCCAGCCAGGTCCCCAGGGACAGTCCTTGGGATGGGGCCTCTCCCCAGTTCTGTCATGGGACCTCCACCTGCAGCATCTGGAAGGCTTCCTGGAGTGGGGGGGTGGGCTGGGGGTAGCCGGACAGGGATCTTGGTGGGCCCTTTAACAGGGGACAGGGAATGGACAGCTGCTGGTTCCCTGAGCTGAGAGGAAGCACCCTCAGCCTCACCCCTGGGTGGTGGCCTGAGGCCCACAGGTTTGGCTGGGCTGGAGGAACGAGGCAGTGGAGACAGTCCTCTTGCTGGTGTCCTTTTGGTGGTGACTCCAGGGGCTTGGAATGTCTGGGAGGTGGGGCCCCTGGCGTGAGTTTCCTGGCTGGCTGTTTCCTCATGAGAGCAAGATGTGGAAGTCGTTCCTCTGGGATGTTGAGAGGAGTATCTCTCCTCCCTCTTCGCTGAGGAGGTGCACTGTGGGTCTCTGCCCTTACGGGGGGATGAGGAGTGGTGGCTGGGTGGGCTGTCGCCAACTGGCAGCTGCCTCCAAGACAGGGTGGGTGACTGCTTCTGGCGCCTGAAAGGAAGAATCAATGCTGGCAGGATCATCTCACCCCCTGGCTCCGGGAAGGGATGACCTTTCCCCAGCCAGAACCCCAGGGGGACCAGACTTCATGTTGAATGAAACAGGTGCTCTCTGTCTCTCTGTGCCTGCCCGAGTCTTCCTTATGACAAATACTGTTCAAGTTTATTCTCCCTCATTCCCCTGTGTAACAGATAGAAGCCTGGTTTGGACCCTGGGTTACTTCAGGTCCCATAACTACAGCTCACCAGTCTTGGGGGAGGGGCGTCTGAATGTCTGTTCTACTGTGAAATAGCAGAAGGTCCTTGGGAAATCTCTGCAGGCCTTTATGGGCCTCAGCATCTTCATCTGTGAAATGGGAGGGCATAAGAAAAAGCTAGATGATCCCAGTGGCACTCACTAGGTGCCTTTTTGGTTCTGAACACCTGGGCACCACCAGGAGACCAGCTTCCCTTATCTTGGTGGGGGAAGGGGTGGGGAGGTGGCCTCTGAGAACGTACACTCCAAAGAAGAGACTCTGCTCTGCCCCCTCCCTTGTACCTCAGGAATGGTGTTGTCTCTCTGGGAACTCCAGTCTCTGCTCCTCGTTTACTGTGGGCTCTAGGTGAGGGGGAGGCTGGGGGCCTCAGCTTCCGGCCTGAAGAAGTGTATGTCTTCCAGTCCACGGGGGGCAGCGGGCTCTGGGAACGGCTGATAGTCATCGTAGGTTGGGGCTGCGAGGGCCCATCCTGCACCCTCACCTCATGCTGCACCGGTGGGATGGGGGGCTTCTGGAAACTGCCCGTCTTGTGTGCTACCATCACAGCCCCCCCAAGAAAGAGGAGAGGAGGAAGGGGTTAAATCCCTGCTGATGGGCCCACTGTTCTCCTCCCCTATCTGACCCATGCCCCAAACCCACATTAGAGACAGTAGGACCTACAGTGGCTTTGCCAGAACTTCCTTATAGGAGTTCAGGGGATGAAATCTGGTCAGGGGGCCCATCTTGGGGACTTGTTTAAAGCTGCATATGTATTGCAAGTTCACACATTTTACTTAGATTGCATGCTTATTTGGGGTGGCTTGAGGTGCTAATAGAGATTATGGGAAGACTAAAGACTCCTCCAAGTCATACTTAATGCCACCACTGTGGACAACAGAGCCAGACCTCAGCCCTGCCAAGAGGCACCCCCGACCAAATGCTGATTCTGTGTGTTTGGCGCTACCTTGTGGCTATAACTGGTATTGCACCAGGGCTGCCTCACGTCTTATCACTGAGAGCATCATACCAGTAACTTTTTTGTTTTTTGTTTTTTTTTTTCGTTTTTTCGTTTTGTTTTAAACACCAGTACCTTTTCTATATCTTCCTTTCTCTATCCCCACATAGTTCTTGCCCCTGGAGACCATACCTACCTCCTACCTCAGTTTCTGGCCTCCCAACCCAGAGCCACAGGGAAGGGACGGACTCTCAGGGGACTCACAGAGGGACGTGCACCGGCAGGGGTCATGTTTGTCCAGATAATGGCCAAGGGTGTCCCAGCCGCCCCCCACGCGCACCATCACGTGGTTCCGGAGGATCTGTAGGGGATGAGGATGAGGTTGGGGGCAGGATGGAAGGCGTCCCCTCTTCTTGGAGCAGCCTGCAGTTTTCCAGCAGGCACCCCTATCCGTGAACACAGGAATCACGAAGGTTCTCCTTGCACAGGGTATTGTTGGGGGCAGGGGTTGTGTGTTTTGCAGCTTGCCTCGCCTCCACAACTAGGATCTGACAACATGTGTTGTCAAGGGTTTGTAGGCGGGCAGGCTCACAAACAGAGTTGCCCCATAGCTAGACAAGGGGTCTCACAAGCACTGTGCAGCCTCCCTGGAGCACTCTCTTCTCTCCCTTCATTTGAAAGGGGTTTTCACCAGCAAATGCCTGTATCAGAAATGTGGCCTAGGGGCACCCAGGTGGCTCAGTTGGTTAAGTGTCTGACTCTTGATTTTGGCTCAAGTCATGATACCAGGGTTGTAAGATTGAGTCCTACGTCGGGCTCTGCACTGAGTATGGAGTTTGCTTAGGCTACTCTCTCCCCCCACTCCCTTGCATCTAAAAAAGTGGCCCTGCTTTTTTCTGTAATGGGTGTGTCAAGGAATCCTGGGAGAGCCATCCACCCCACCCCACTCTGGGACTCTGGGACAGGTCACAGTCTCTCCAGGCTTCCATTTCCTCGGCTGAAATTCCTACTTCACAGAGCTCTTGGTTCAGGGTCTAGGTGAGGACCCAGGAAGCTGGCTCTGTCCCCAGGTATGGCCTGTGATCAAGAAGAGGGCTTGGCCAAGCTGCTAGGTATAATCAGTTTCTGGTGAGGCGAGGCCGGGCACGAGGGGGCGGGCGGGGAGTGGCACCTCTCACATCTGCACTGCTGTTCACTGCAAGATGTACCAAGCCAGGCACGGGAAGCATGGACCATGGGGCCCGTGTGGCTAGGCTGTGCACTGAACACAAACTTGGGGTTCTCAGGCCCTTTGCTCTGACCAAGCATGTGGATGGAGTGGAGCCAAAGGACATTCAGGAGTATTCTTCACACTCCATTTCTTCCTGGACACCCCTTTGCACTGGGCTAAGGTGGAGCAGATGGGGGCAGGGTTCTGGCTGCCCCAATGCGAGGAGGGGATAGGATGGCCAACTTTGCCAACTATCTACTGGGAATTCTGCAAGGGAGAGAAAGAAAGCCCCAAGTTCTGATAGGTTGGGGTGAATGGTGACTTCCTGTCCTTGCCCTTAGTCGTTGGCAAGATCCTGTGAAAGGCATCCCTATTCAGCTGGTCCTGGGAACACCCCAACTCCGGTCCCCAGACTTGCCCGAATGAAGATGAGGGTGTTGGAGTCCCCCACGCGGTACTTCCCCTCAGACACTTTGACCATGGAGAACTGGACTGGGCACGTACAGCGGCTCACGAGGCTCCGAACCTGTGGGCAGTGACAAGGGGCTCAGTCCTCCCTCTGCCTAGGTGCCCAAACTCCCTACCCACTACCCTGGGTCAAGCCCAATGAAGGAGAGCCCGCCTCTCTCCAGAGCCAGCCTCCAGGCTTCTGCTGAGGTCAGGGCTGGAGGCTGAGAAGCCAGTGCAGAAGACTTTTAATGACCCACTGAGAAGGAGACCTCTAGTGTCACCTATAGTCCAAATGCCCTTGTGGCTCGGCTGACGGGGCCAGTGGAGTGTAATGATGAAGAAGGTGGATCTTGCACTATGACAGGCTTCTTTCGGCTGGAATCCTGCCTCCAAAGCACCATAGGCCTTGGGCAAGTTAAGAAACCTCCGTGAGCTTGATTCCTGGGTAGTAAAAACGGGTTAATCCCTGCAATCTCCTGTGGAGCGCCCCCTCCGTGCCAGACACTGTTCCGAGCACTTCATATGCGCTGGCTCATTTAACATTCAGCAGCCAAAGAAGGTAGGTACTATATTACACCTTCACGCTACAGATAAGGGAACTGAGGCACAGAGAGGTTAAATAATTTGCCCCAAGTCACACAGCCGCGGAGCAGTGGAACTAAGACTTGAACCGAGGCGTCAGAGATGGAGCCAGAGGCTGTGTTCTCAAAAGCCTCCGGCGGGGGCTCAGTGAGAGAGGTCTAGAGCGCGGAATTGTAATAAAAACGTAACAAGCTGCTTAGCTGGGACGATATGTGATGAGGATGGAGGCTCTGAGTGGAACATGGCTTAATCAAAACCGCTCCGAGAACAGGAGAGCCAGGAGGAGGCTGCAGGCGGCGCGCGCCGGCGGGGGAGGGGGCGGGGCCTGGAGGGAGTGTCCAGAACCTCTCACCAGGTGGTCCAGGTGGCGGAAGTGGCAGAGCCGCCGCGCGGGTGGCTCGGGCGGCGGTGGGTCCGGCGGTGGAAGGGCCAGCTCCTGCCGCAGCTCCTCGTCGATCTCCTCCTCCAGCCGCACTAGGGTGGGCGCTGCCACGCCGAAGCGCCAGGCTCGGCGGCCCAGCTCCAGCAAGCACAGCACCACGTTCTTCACGTTCTTGCGTAACACCAGGTCCTCGGTCTCGAACATCACCACCTCTGGCAAGCCGAGGAGGGGAAGAGGGGCAGGCCGCCTGAGCCTCCTGCTGACCTCCGCCCAGCGGAGTAGCTGGGAGAGCCCTGGGGCTGTCCCCAGCGCGGGGTGGAGGCACCGCGGAAGTGTAGGTGGGGGTGGGGGGCTCGGATCGCAGGTTCTTGCGGTAAGACCCGCAGCTAGGAGGGGTGTGAACGGGATTGTTCAGGCACTCAGGGCAGAAGTAGGTGGCCCGCCTAACGGGCCGGTTTGGGGTGGGAAGAGGTGGTACATGTAGCCAAGCAGAGAAGCCCGGAGCTGTGGGTTAGCTCCACCTTGCGCTTCTCCCTACTCCGTTTGGCAGTAAGGGTCTAGGAGTAAGAAGCAGTTTGTTCTGCTTCCCACTTACGCGGCTCATCTCCAATATCCAGCAGACATCTGAACTCAGCCCTCAGCCCACATATAACCAGGCAACGTTCAGCCTGACTGCCCCGGCTAGAGCCCGATTCTCCCACCCAGCAGCTGTGTGTCCTTGGGCTAGTCCCTGAGCCTCAGTCTCCTGCGCTGTAAAATGGGCTGTAGACTCTTTCATGGGGTTGCAGTAAAGACAGTTGTTAGGTGTCTGCAGCTGAGATCTGGCTACATGGGCGTGCTCAATGAGACACTAGCTTTTCTCAACCTGCCCATCCTCCTGCTTTGCCACTAGCCAGCAGCTGGGCCTGACTCTGCCCTCTGCCTCACCTCACACTCCCTGTGGCCTGGAGGTTGGCACAACATCCAGCTTCATCCCACTAGGCCTAGGAGATGAGGGACCCTGGCAGGGCCAGGGGGCAAGGCCAGCTCCTGCCACAGCTCCTCTCTTGATCTCCTCCTCCAGGCACACTAGGGTGGGCACCAGGTCCAGGCTCCGTGGCCTAGGAAATGAGAGATCCTAGCTGGTCCCTCCCGGGTGCCTCACAGGCTTCAGCACAGCTGGCCCTCCCTAATGTCCACTTGCCTGCCTCCCTGTCCTCCCGCCAGCCCACCCTACCCTGTGCCCTCGACCACCATGGCCTCTCCCAGTCATCCAAACACAGCACCTTCTCTGGGCCTTTGCCCCTGCTGTCCCCTGCCTAGAATTCCCTTCCCCCACAAACTTCTATTTGTTCCCCAAGACTCAGCTCAAATCTTGGTCCTCTGAGTGGCCTTTTTTGGTCCCCACTATCCACCTGTTCCCTCCCCTGGCCCCTCAATACCTATACATCTATTTGGGGCTTTTAGCACATAGGGCTGTAATTTGTGGACCTATTCATGTGTCTTTCTTCCTAGCATGAACTCTATGGACGCTGGGTCTCAGTCGTCTTGGTCCTTGGTGCCCAGCACAAAGGAGATAGGGACTAAATGTATGTTTGTTGAATGAATGACTTGTTCAATCAACATTTATTTATTGTAGATTTACTATGTGATGGGGAAACTGAGGCACAAAACTGGTTGAGCTGGCTCAAAGCCAAGGAGGAAAGAGGACCCTGGCTCCTGACTTCCAGTGCAGCCTGTGCCTTTGAGAGGAGGTGGGTTCTGGCAGGATAAGGGCCTGGAGGGGGGGGCAGGGTGGTTTACCTTGGATGCCCATCTCCTTTCGACACCACTGGATGAAGTTGGAGACGTTGTCCCGGGCCTGGAAGGTACCCGGCTGAGCGGCCTCATTGCAGGAAACCCCGGCCCGAGGCAGGGGAATCATTTGGGCTCGGGCAGGTGCCTCAGCCAGGAAGGCCAGGGCAGCCTGAGTGATGGCGTTGGCATGCCGGCACAGCACCAAGCCTGTCTCCAGGAGCTGCAGGAAGTTGGCGGCATTGATATCCAGCCCGTGGAGATCCCGAAGCCACTCGGCCAGGTCCTCCATCATGGCTTCCAGGTACTGCTCGCTGGACTTAAAGGGCCGGATGCTGTGCACTGGTGGCCCCAGGGTCCCAGGCCTCCTCCCGCGTGCCCCAGGCGGAGGCATGGTTGGACTCTCTGCAGGGAGGAGGTGGGTGCTGCACTCCTGCTACCTGCTGGGCCTTGGCTGGTTCTCCGGGACTCAGGGGTGCCCCGTCTACCCTCCTTGAGCCCAGGACTTCCGGCTCTGCTACTTGCCACTGGTGTTAGCCCAGCCCCCACCCCACCACGTTCCTCAGTGCCTGCCGGAACTTTCCCTACTTGGTGGCCTTGCTGTGACCTCACTCTCGGGCTGCCCAGTTTGCCCAGAGTTCACCACCTCCCAGGACAGATGGAGATGAGGACACTCACTGCCCTCCCCGCCCCCCAGGACTAGACCAGGCCAGCTGGCAGCCTCCCACCCCCCAAGCAGCCTGGGCCTGCCGGCAGCCAGTGGAGCCCCGCTGTCAGTCTCTCACTCCGCTTTCCCTCCTCTCCTTGGAGACAGGCTGCTACAAACACTCCTCTCCTCGTTAACCCTTCAAGGCAGCCAGCCAAGGACTGCCCTGCACAGCCTGCCCCAGGGCTGGGACCTAGGAGCAGGGAAGGCTGGGGCGGGCTTCTCTCCCTGCATTGAAGGGTGCAGCTTCGGGGAAGTGGGGGAGAAAAGCAGGGGCAGGGGTTGCCGAACCTCTTGGTGTTTAGTGAACACTGTAAAATGGGGCTGAAAGAGACACAGTGCAAGAGTCTGAAGACCTGACTGTAGCCCTGGCCCCTTCCCTGTGTCCCTCTGTCACCTTCATATGCCACCTGGCCTCTCTGTGCCTCACTTTCCTCAGCTGTAAAATGGGAATAATGTCTATCTCTGGGGTGCTGTGAGGAGTAAAGGAATTATGTGGGTGGAAAGTTTCAGGACACACGCCCGCTCAGGACTGGATGGGTCCCAGCTCTTGCTGATCTCCCAGCAGCACTGTTTATGCGCCATGAGCCATGCTCTGAGAACCTGCTCCATCCCCCACTCTAACCACAAGATTCCTCTAGAGGGGACTGTGGGCTGTCAAAACCACCGTGCCTCACCCTGGCCACCGCCATGCATTCCTTCAATAAATATTTGTAAGTACCTCCTTTGTGCCAGGTACTCTTATAGGCCTGGAGAGAGAGCAATATGGAGGCTGCATACATGTTAGTGGGGGTGGTGACAGGTGACAACCATGTAAATCCACAGTAAGTCAGATAATACCAGGGAGTGCCGGGAGCCAGCCCCAGCAACAGTCAGGGTCTGAGGGTGAGAGAAGGCGTCGGCGCTTTTGAAGTGAGGAGATCAAACTCAAAGGTGGTGTAGGGATCTCCTGAAAACATTGTTCTCAGGGCTCTTTATTTATAGCAGAGAGTTACATATTTTTTCAGGTGGAAACCATATGAACAAAGAGTTTCTTTAAGTGATGGATCATCAATCTTAAGTGACAATAGTGACAATAGTGTTTTTGAGGGTCCATGCAAAAACAGGACGTGCCTTGTGCCTTTGAGGGTCTCACACAATAAAATGGGATGTGCCTATTTCCTTGAAGGGTCCATACAATAAAACGGGATGTGCCTGTTATATCCTAATCTATAGAATGATCGATCACAGGCAGGCATGTCCTGAGCAACAGGTGGTTCCTGCAAACCCTTATCTCATTCGAATGTTCTACTTCTCCCTAGCATAGGGAGGCGAATGAGTGGTCACACAAACAGGAGGTTGCAATGTCCCCAACAAGGGAGAAAAGTAAAGCAGTAAGGGAGGTGGGGCAGTGTATGGCATTTTATGTGAGGTGGTCAAGGAAGGCCTCATTGACATGGTGAGATTTGAAGAGAGGCATGAGGGAAATGAGGAAGCAAGCTCTGCCAGTATCCGCGGGCAGAGGGAACAGCCAGTGCAAAACCTCCAGGCAGGAGAGTGCTTGGCAAGTCGTCCAGGGATAGCAAGAGGAGCTAGGTATGAGGCAGAGAGGGCATGGATGCCCAGGTCAAGCAGTGCTTTTCTTTACCTTGAGGAAGATAGTTTTCTTTGGATTACTTTCAGAAGGCATCAGGACCATGCCGTGATTACCATGTCCATTTCATGGATGAGGGAACAAGAAAACGGAAGTGGGCAGGAGGCCTCTCCACCTCCCGCTACGGACCTCTCCATAGGGTTCATTGGGTGTCCTAGTGAAGTGGCAGCTTGTCTTCCCCTGGGGGAGATAACAAAACAGAAACCAGTGTCTCCATTGCCCGGCCTGGAAAGTCACACTGTCATTTCCACAAGATCCCATCGGTCACCCGGGTTGGCCTTATTTCACGTGGGAGGGCACTACATCGGAACACGAATATGAGGAGACAGGGGTTACGGGGAGCCTTCCTAGAGGCCAGTTATCCATGTATAGAAGAGCTAGTTGTTTTTTCTTGCATGCTAATAAAGTCCTATTATATTCAGGTAGTAGACGGAGCTTCCTTAAAATGCAGGAAGGTGGACCCAGCCCCAGAAGAGGAACCCTGATAGGCTCAAGTCAGTCATGGCAGAGCTAAGACTGAAGGTTCTGCCGAGGCTCCAAGATGCAGCAGATGCAGCAAACCCAAAAAGGAATAAGACTCTATGCACCCTTTATCGAGGCATCGTCCAAAAACAGTCACTTGACGCTCAGAGTTTTCTCCCACTAGACTGTCAAGAGTTAGGCTGTCACAGAGCGGGAGAGGGTTTACAGAGAATTGAGGCTGTGCTGTGTGTCTTGCGGCAGGCCCCAGAATGGCCCCCAGAGAGACCTGCATCCCAATGCCCAGACCCTGTGGATGTTGCCTTAGAGGG
The DNA here is from genome assembly GCA_004023965.1 of Spilogale gracilis. NCBI lineage: Eukaryota > Metazoa > Chordata > Mammalia > Carnivora > Mephitidae > Spilogale > Spilogale gracilis. Next base: position 25,904 of record PITA01007524.1, on the reverse strand, counting down.
CCTAAGAGACGGTACAGATAATCTAGGTTGTCAAGGCGGACCTTAAATGTAATCACAAGTATGGGGCAGAGGGTGGTCCGACTGCAGAAGTAGGAGAGATGTGCCCGTCGAAGCAGAGATTGAGGGGGCCACAAATCAGGCACTCTGCAGCCTCTAGAAGTTGGAAGAAGCAAGGAGCAGATTCTCCCATGGAGTCTCCAAAAAGAACCAGCCTTGCCAACACTTTGATTTTATTCCCGTAAGACTCACTTCAGGCTTCTGATCTTCAGAACTGCAAAAGAATAGCTGTGTTGTGTGTGTGTGTTAAGATTTTATTTATTAGAGAAAGAGAGGGACAACACAAGCAACAGGAGCGGTAGAGGGGGAGGGATGAGCAAACTCCCCGCTGAGCAGGGAGCCTGAGATCATGACCTGAGCCAAGGCGGACACTTAACTGACTGAGCTGCCCAAGTGCCCTAAGTGTGTTGTTTGAAGCCACTACATTGGTGATAATCTGTTACAGTCACAATAGGAAACCAATGCCTATCACCATCTCTTCCCCAAAACAAGAGGAGAAGCAGAGAGAGGGGCTTCAATGGGACCAATCAAAGAAATAGACATTTATCCCCCATCACTGGGGAGACTCAATGAACTGAGGTCTGTCTGGCTCCTGTGTGGAAAATTGAAAATGCAGACTCTGGCTGGCTAGCTGCTCCATGCTGGGGACCAAGGAGAGGGCTGAGCTGGGATCAGCAAGCAGCCTTCTCATAGCTGGAACAGAAGACGGGTGAGGGCTTCCTGTGTGCCACTCAGCAAGGGGAAGACCTTGAGAGAGGGGGAAGCTGGCAGTGGACCAGTGGATTCCTAGGGGTGCAGGGGGGATAATGAGTGACCCCAGAATCCAGTGTATCCTCCTGGATCCAAGGGACTGCCTAGATTGGGGCAGGAAAGGCAAACACTATGGTTGGTCACCTGAGAAGGAAGGAGAGGCAAAGGAAGAGGGAGGAAAGAGCAGCTCTTCTGCCTGTCACCCTATCACATTGTGGCCACCCGTCATGGCAGGCCCCAGCTGGGGCAGACTAACATTATATCAACTTTCAGTGACTACAGTGACTGCTTTTCCATGACCTAAGAGTTCTTTGAACAAGTCATAAGACTTGTCTGAATTGTCCTCCAGGGACAAGGGAAGGAAGCTTTCTTCCCCTTGAGCAGATTTAAAAGGACTATATGAGACCAAAAAAAAAAAAAAAGAGAGAGAGAGAAAGAGAGAGATTATTTTATAACTATACTCCCTGAGTCCTACTTGATCAAAGGCACCAATTACAAGCAGGCCAGGTCAATCTTGGCCCTCCCATTTCTTTCTCAAATCGTTGCTTTAGGATGGGTGCCTCAGTGCTGGCCAATTAGCCTGCTGGAGGGATTCTGAGAAGTCCTGGCCCTTCAGAGCCTTTCTTTCTGTTTTGTTGATGATTGCTCCAGGCCAGGATGCTTGGAGCTGCAGCAGCCATTTTGCAACCAAGAAGAGAGGCAAAGAAGGCAGAGGGGAGAGATGAAAAGATGCCTGGGTCCCTCACAACCTCATCATACCACTGAATCAACCTGGAGCCCCCCAATTCTGATTTTTTTTAATTTTTATTTTATTTTATTTTTTTAAAATTTTTATTTATTTGACAGAGAGAAACACAGCCAGAGAGGGAACACAAGCAGGGGGAGTGAGAGAGGGAGAAGCAGGCTTCTTGCCGAGCAGGGAGCCTGATGTGGGACTCGATCCCGGGTCTCTGGGATCATGACCTGAGCCGAAGGCAGTCGCTCAACCAACTGAGCCACCCAGGCGCCCCCAATTCTGATTTCTTAAGTGAACTAGTACATTTTATATAAGACTTAAGCCATTATTAGTCGGGCACTCTCATATTCCACCAGCTAAATACATCCTAACCGATATGATGTTCAAAGGGCAAGAGTCTTGTCTACAGATACAAAGTCTATATATATATATATAGATCCCAGTTTACTGGGAGACCATATATATATACACCCTTCCATACCACCTTATTGGATATTTCTTCTTGTAACTTATCTTTATTTTTTTTAAAGATTTTATTTATTTATTTGACAGAGAGAGAGATCACAGGTAGGCAGAGAGGCAGGCAGAGAGAGAGGAGGAAGCAGGCTCCCTGCTGAGCAGAGCCGGATGTGGGCCTCCATCCCAGGACCCTGAGATTATGACCTGAGCTGAAGGCAGAGGCTTTAATCCACTGAGCCACTGAGGCACCCCTAACTTATCTTTATTGCTCAACTAAAATGAGTACACCATCTCTGTGTTATACCTGGTTATGACAAGTTAATGAGCTACACGTACTATTAATTTACACATTAAAATATTTAAAAAGTACAAGAATTACAGCTTTAGGGGCATCTGGGTGGCTCAGTAGGTTAAGCATCTGACTCTTGACCTCCGCATTGTGAGTTCAAGCCCACACTTGTTGTGGAGCCTACTTTTTTAAAAAAAATTACAGCTTTACTTTTGACACATGATCTCATTTTGTCCTCTAGAGTTCTGCGAATGGCAGGAAATAATGCTTGTGCTAGCCAATAAAATGTAGCTCATTCTCTTCTGGACTTATGCAGTTTCCTTTGGATACAGCTTCAGTTGAGTTTTAATTCATACTCATTATCAGTACAACTTCTCCCCTTTCAAGGGGTCTTGCAAGGTGGCACGTGAGAGCAGGAGGCATGCTTCTGTTCCTGGTGTCATGGGATTATGTGTTCCTGTGCTTTCACTGCAGACCGTGTTACAACTCTGATCAATTTCCAGTGTGGCTTTACATTGGAGTTGTTTCTTATGACAACCCAACTTTTTATGAAGGTCCCACAAAACCCAAAGTATCCCTGAGAAGAGTGAATGGGGAAAACAAAACAAAACCCAACAGCGAATGGACACCCTAAGGATGACAAAGGGCTTCTTGGCAGAACAAAGTGGGAGAGGCCAGATGAGATGAATGACCAGACCAGAGGAACCCCCTTTTGTAGTTCTTGGTGGGATGTTCCCTAGATTCAGTGGTTTGGAGGTACCTGGGGCACCAGGGACATTAAATCTTAGGTAGTGACTCAAGAAGGTCCTTTCTGGTGCCAGTGGCCAGGGGTGGCCCCCACAGTGGCTTCTCAACTGAATCATTCCTGTGGTGGGATCTTGACTGTGTTCACAATCCATCTATAGTTCTTGTCCAATTGCCAAGTCTTCTGGCCATTCTGTGAGCTCCCACTATTCTTTTGCTTTAAATTAGCCGAGTGAGCTTTAGAATTTTGCCATCCAGAGCCACAGTGGCTCTAAACTCTTTTAGTAAATGAAAGGAGAAAAAGTTTACTGGGAGACCATTTTCCATGGGCCTTTGTGGTTTTGCTTGTCTCACAACTAGAGGCACTGACTTTTCAAGGGTGTTTAACAGAGTGAACAGCCTTGGAAGAGCAAGGGGCTGGTTTGTTTCCTGCCCATTATAGAAGATTTGGGTCCCTAAGCTCAGAGCTACTCTGCTAATGCAGACCCCTTTACGTGTGGACTTTCTCGGGCCCGTCCCCATGGCACCTGGGGATGAGGGCAGGCGGAGCTGACAAGAATGGGCTGCTGCTGCTATACCATGAAGAATCCAGTCCTTTGTCTCTGACCTAGGAGTCTCGTGGGTTTTTTGATGCCCCGGCAAGCGAACTTGCTAGCATGAAGAGGAGGAAAGTTCAGACCCTTCCCAGTTCTTGACCAGGTTGACCCCCATGGGACCAGGAGAGTCCCAAGAGCTGTTCTGTGCTCCTTGTTCTATATCCCACCCACCAGCTTCCCCCAAACTGGGAGCCACCTGAGGAACCCCACTCCCCTCCACCCTCAGACTTGGATGGAAATCAAGTCATTTTTCCCTGTCAGACCAAGGCTCTCCAGAGCTGGGTTGGTGTCCTCTGGCCCCTTCACCTACTCCTGTCTCTGACAATGCACACCTCTGAGAAAGCTCGGGAAATAAGGAGTTTTCCCAAGGCCCCAGGATTTTATTCCTTCCTCCAGCCCCAATTTTCACACACACACACACGACATCTGGGAGCTACACCCAACTCTTGCCTGAGCCCTGCTTCCTACTGGACTTAGAGGCATTTCCTCAGCTTCTTGCAGCTGAGGCAATGAACTAGAAGTAAATAGAGTGGGAAGCCAGGGTGAGGAAAGATAGAAGACAGGAGAGGAGAGAACATAATGATACAAGTAAACAATGCTTAGAGCACTTTCTTTTTTTATTTTATTATTATTATTTTTAAAGATTTTATTTATTTGACACAGAGAGATCACAAGCAGGCAGAGAGAGAAGAGGAAGCAAGCTCCCTGTTGAGCAGAGAGCCCGATGTGGGCCTCGATCCCAGGACCCTGAGATAGTGACCTGAGCCACCAAGTCGCGGAGGTGCCCTCTTTTTTTTTTTTTTTTTAAGATTTTATTTATTTATTTATTTGAGAGAGAGAGAGATCACAAGTAGGCAGAGAGGCAGGCAGAGAGAGAGGAGGAAGCAGGCTTCCTGCTGAGCAGAGAGCCCAATGACGCAGGCCTCGATCCCAGGACCCTGAGATCATGACCTGAGCCGAAAGCAGAGGCTTTAACCCACTGAGCCACCCAGGCACCCTAAGAGCGCTTTCTGTAGGCCAGGTAAAGACTGGTACTGTGTGACTATCTCACAGCACCTTATAGATGAAGAGACATTTTACAGATGAAGAGACTGAGGGTCAGAAAACATGCTCCTATATTTATGTGGCAGAGCTGGGATTTGAACCCAGTCTACCGGCAGCCAAAGCCACCCCCTTCTCCTTTTAACACCTTGCTAAGAGGGAAGGTGGGGGGGGGGAACACCTGGGTTTCAAGTGCTCTTGGAGGTTCTAGAAAAGGCAGCTATTTCTGGGTGGAACCCTCAGCGCAGGTGAAGTTCTAGCCCCACCTCTTGTGATCTTGAACAGAGGCCCTAGAGATCAAAGTTCCATGTGTTCGGGGAACTCTGTCTCATCCCAGGCCCTGGTCAGGGGAAGAGGGCAGAACAGTCTTGGGAAGAATGGATAAGCATGGTGAGTGGGGCTGGAGGCAGGGTGGGGACTGAGGGCAGGACTACTGACTCCCGTCGTGTGTGGCTGCAAACTCAGTGCGGCCCAGCTCACCCATCACCATGGCAACCCAGAGAAGATGTCCAGCCTTTTCTCAGTTATTGTACAAGCCGTCTCCTTTCTCTTTCCTGAATATCCTTGACATCTTCTCCCTCATCTTCACCTGCTGCTGTTTGGACCTTTGTCTTCTCTGGCCGGGACCGCTGTGATGATGCCTAAGTGGGTGTCCCTCTGTCCTGTACACAGACCATCCTAAAACACAGCTCTGAGCACATCCCTCCATCAGAATGTTCAGCGGCTCCCCACTCCTGAAGGACAAACTCCAAACTCCATACCGGAGCACCCAAAGTCCCAACCTGCCTTTCTGATTTCATTCCCTACTCCCGTTTCTCTCAAAAAGTCCCAGCACCCCCTTTCTGGCTGTGCACAAAGTCTGGCCTTTCACAATCAAGTCTCCTTAGCATGTTTCCTAAGAAAAAGTGCAGCAGACCCTGGTTTTCAAGCTTCAGCAACATTGAGAACTGGCAGAATCTTTGAAACAACTTTTTTTGGAAAGGTTTCGGAAATCTTGCATGAAATTCAGAGGCCTTTTGGTTACCTCCCTTACCCCTACCCGAGGTGGTTGTGAAAATGAAGGGGTATAATGCGCAAAGAATTTATCGCAGTGACTGCATATAGTTGGTGCTCAGTACATGTGAGCTAGAACACTAATTGTATCATTCTCCTTTGTTCCCAGCCTTCTTAAACGGGATAGCCAGGGACCAATAGGAATTCTCTTGACCTTTCCAGGGCAAATCACAGTGATGTGTTCCCAGCCCTCAGTCCCCTGCTTTCCGTGGAAGTCTAGCTCCCCAGATCCCACAGAGAGCAGGACAGACACAGGGTGGTGGCAGGGGAAAGGAAAGGAGGTTGCTGAGTGGTGGACTAGGAGAGGCCAGGTTACTTCCCATGACAGCGGGGCAGCGTCTTGCCTGCCAGGATCACTGTTCTGAGTTACCGAGTTTGTGCTCTCCAAAAGGCTGGAGGGACACTGGTGGTTGAAATCCAGCTGGTTATTGGAGTCAAGCCTGGAAGGAAGAACGAAGACCTTTTCCTAACTGGCTCACTCCTAGGGCAGCCTTTTCCTCACTGGTCTGCGGGCGGCGGGTGTATACGTGCCTGGGTGAGTGCGGGAGGTGCGCTTGCTCAGCTGCACGCTGCAGCTGGCCTTCCTTAAGGCCAGCCCTGGGCTGGGCACTTGACAGAGACCGGCTGCCTGCCGCAGTCACCCTAGAGACGAGCACCACTTTTTACAGATGGGGACACGGAGCTTGAGAGAAGCGACTTGCCCCGAATCCTCAGTGAGGAAGCGTTAGAAACCTGGGAAATGGGGGGAAGCCCGGCGGGCCCTGTCTCACCCCGGAAATCCTGCACACTCTGTAATCCTCGCTTTGGTGTCCTGCTAGCCTAGGAGAGCCCATGCACACTGTCCTTCAGGCGCCCGTCTTTTGGGGGACGGGGTCGGGCTGTGGGCAGCAGTCAGGGCACCCGGCACTTCCCCGGGGACACCGGCCCTGCGCTGACCTCGCCTGCCTGCCCCGCAGGAGTGAAGACCCCCTTGTGGAAGAAGGAACTGGCGGAGGACCCGGCTAGCGTGGTGGAAGCAGCCGCAGAGGAGGAATCCGAGGAAGAGGAGGAGGAGGACGAGGAGGAGGAGGAGGAAGAGGAGGAAGAGGCGGGGCCACGGGAGCAGAGCTGGGCGGAGGGCGAGGCGCCGCGCAGGGAGGCGGAGGGCGGCGAGGGCCGCGAGCGCGGCACGGTGTCCTACTGCCCGCTGCGCCAGGAGTCCAGCACCCAGCAGGTGGCGCTGTTGCGACGCGCGGACAGCGGCTTCTGGGGCTGGCTCGGTCCGTTCGCGCTGCTGGGCGGCCTGGCGGCTCCCGCGGACAGGTGAGGGCGCGCCCCGACCCGCGCGGGAGGCACGCGCGGGGCCGCGGCGGGAGCGGACGGCTGGGGTCACTGAGCGTCCCGGCGGGAGGGAACGGCAGGGGCCACTGAGCGTCCCCGGCTCCGCGCAGGAAGCGGAGCCTCCCGGAGCCGCCGTGCGTGCTGGAGACGCGGCGCCGGCCGCCGCGCGCCGGGGGCTGTGCGCGTTGCGAGATCCTTTTCTGCAAGAAGTGCAGGAACCTGCACAGCCACCCGGCCTACGTGGCGCACTGCATTCTGGAGCACTCCGATCTGCGTAAGGCGCGGGCCGCGGGGGGTACCGGGACCGCCGGGTGCTCCTGAGCGCCCCCGCCGCCAGCCCTTGTGCCCTCCGTCCTCGCCTGACCCCAGCCTCCCCTCCATCACCTCCTCTCGGACGCGGAGCGCTCTCCAGCACACTCCACAGACCTGTCCCTTCCCAGAGCGCCTCCTCCCAGCCCGCGAGCCGGCCCACGGTTGCCGTGGGCGTTCCCACCTGTCACCGAGCGCCCACCCAAGGCTAAGCCCAGCATCGCCTGTCTCCACTGGCGCCTCCCAAGGACTGCCGTCCCCGGGTCACCTAGTGCCTCCCGTCCACTTGACTCGCGTCCCCTGGCACAACCTAACATTCATCTCCCGGGTAGTTCAGATCCTCTGGCTCAGTGGGCACATGCATCGCCTAGAGGAACTAATCCCTGGGTTCCCGCATCGCTGAGAACCTGCCCCTGCCTCTCCAATCACCCAATAAAGCCTCGAATCAAAATGTCACAGCCTTTAAGTGGAGGCCAGGTGGCTCCATTGAGAGTGATAAATACCCTCCTTTGCCTTCCTCAGGGTTCAAGCCAGAGGGAGAAAGGCAGGCCTAGTGCCTCCTCCCTCCGTCTCCCCCAGGACAGGGTGGAACAAAGCACTTGCATCCAAGGGCAGTCAAAGGCCATCCCCACCGCCCCCATCCCAGCCCCTTACTGCACGGAGAAGAAAAGGAAGGCGGAGGGCCAGGAATGCCCCTGGGGAGCTGAGGGCTGAATCTTGCTGGATCATTCTCTCCTTCCCCTGGAAGCCAGGTCTTGCCGAGGTCAGTGTTTGTGCAAATGAGGCACGGGCAGGTGTGTGTGTGTGTGTGTGTTGGGGGAGGGGGAACAAGAGAATCAGATGCTGAAACGTTGAGACTGGCTGAGGCAGAAGACAGGCTGGAGAGCTGGTTCCTTCTTCAGGAATCCCAGCTATTCTTGGCCAGCCAGTCCACTCTTGGAACACTGCGTGTGTGGCCTGAAGAATGGGGCCATTGTGAGCACAAGGCCTCCCCCAGGCTGCAGGGACCCCAGCGCCTGCAATAGCACTGCCCTCCAGAGAGGCCCCCCAGCCTCTCCCTGCCACCCACGGCTCTCCAGCTAGACTGGGGGTGAGGCAGGGCAGGGACATTTTGCTTTTTCAGGCCACCTCTCCCATCACGACTCACACACAGTCTTAGTCTTGGCTTGGATAGGAAAAACGTGGTTCCAGCCTCTCCAGCACCCGCGTCCCACCTGCTCTCACTGGAAACCATTCCAAGGAAGGCTGATGCCTGCTTTGGAGCCCATGAGCTGGGGGCACTGCTTTATTCCAGCCAGCCCCGCCCCCCCCACAAAGTGGGGTCCATAGGCCTGCACAGTCTTCCTCTTGCTCTGGGTCCTGACCCCCCACTACCACCCCCAAGGCTCTCTGAGGTTGGAAATCCTTGTACCCAACCCACCCAAGCTTCCTGGAGGTGAGGCTTCTCATTTAAAAAGACACAGTTCTCCAAAAACTGAGTAGGTAAGTCCTGAGGGGAAGGAGACAGGCTTACAAAGTGGTCCCAACCTCTCCAAGTTCTGCATCCTCCCTGGCCACCCAGTGCTGTTGCCTCCTGGACAGGAAGTGCACCTTTAGGAGAAGAAACAAAATCCCTAAGGCTTGGGGAAGAGAGTCCTTTAGGAGAAGTGCTGTGGGCTCGGAGACCCTTTCTGGCTTCTCCTTGGATTGATCCCACAAAGATCAATATCTTAAGAGCACAAAGCCATTCTCCACGGAACAAATGCAAACTTTCCTGCCTGGTCTTCTGCAGGGAGAGTAGGAGGCTTCCAAGACAGGTCCTGCTCCTGGGGCAGAGGACACGTTGGCCACGAGGGCACCGACAATTCACTAAGGGATGGGAGCATCTTTAGAACAGGGCGCCCCCCCAGTTGGCATGCCAGCAACCCATCCAGGGCAGTTCTGCAGCCCAGCGGCCCGAAGTGGTCACCCGCAGTTTGGCCTGGTCAAGGCGCCAGTAGCGGTCATCTCTGAAGAAGACGATGGAGCCGTCTGGCCGTGGCAGGGCACCGCTGACCTCCTCAGGGACACCGCCCCAGTCCCGCAGGCCTCGGGGGTAGTAGGGCTCCACCTGCAGTCCCTCTCGGTCCAGCACGTAGTAGCGGGCACCCTTGAAGAGGACAAGTCGGCCCAGAGGAGGGAAGAAGAGGGCCGCATCAGGGTGGCGGGGCAGGCCCCCTGCCCGGCACAGTTGTGGTGAACCCCACACTGGCTTGGGGCCCCGGAACCTCCAGCATCGGCTCCCTGTAGGGCATCGGGAGACCCAGGGTGAGCTGGTGGCTCTCACCCTTTGGTCCCCCACCTCATCTCTGTCCCCCCAAACCCAGGCCCCCTCTCATGTTGGAGCCCAAGGTGGTCGGTATTTGTGATCATTGAATGGATCCCACAGTATTAGTAACTCATTATACCCAGTAAAGAGGGACGGTTGTGGCCCAGACTTCCAGCAGGTGTCAGCAGAGGGCAGACAGCACAGTGGGGGCATGCAGGGGAGGTGGGAAGCAGGCCCCTTCCCTGAATGGGCAGTGGACCACAGGGAAGGCCAGTCGCCACCATTTCTACACACAGTTCTATGAGGACAGAGATTTTTGAGATACAACTGTATCTCAACACCCCCAATCGTGTGTGATGCATACAAGGCACTCAGTATTTCTGGGATGAATGATAGAAACTACTCAAATAATACATTGCATGCTCCTTGTGACATGTTGAGGAGTTATTTTCCCCATTCAAGATAATTCAAGTCCAATGACAGGCCCAACCTCACACAGCCAGGATTCCAAGGAAGTAGGACTTTTCTGCTGGGTGGCAGGGCTCAGGTGGTCCTCTGCTTCCTTTCTCTGCAGCTCTCCCACCCTGTCTCTCTGGGAGAACTTCAACACCAATGCCCCACATTCCATCACTGAAGGAACCTCCTGGTAGAGTTCCCTGGGGCCACAGGCTCAGAGTGGAACTGAGACTCTTCCCCTCTTTTGACCTGGGACAGAACACCTCCCTTATCTAGGCCTCAATTTTCTCATCTGCCCCAGGGCTGGTACCTTTGAAGAAGTAGAAGTCCCCACTGTCCAAAGACACTGCAGCAGCCTCAATGGGGGGGGGCAGCCCCGCCCACCTTTCCTGTAGTGGGCGTGGCTCTGAGACATTGCCATCCGCAGCCACCTCCCAGAAGTGGCTTCCTTGGAAAATGTACAGTCGCTGTTGCCCATCTGTCGGAGACGAGAGTGGAGGAGTGACCATCAGCCTCTCGCCTTCCTTCAAGGGAAGGTGCTTTCCTAGAACTAGCTTCCAAGACTCAGGAGAGAGGATGTAGGGAGCACAGTTGGGGCAGAGGGAAGGCACACAGGAGGAAGCAGCGTTTTCCTTGGCGTGGGCATGCTACAGATGCAGAATGCCTGGGGCTTGGGATTTCTGGATTTTATTATTCATAACCCCACTTCCTATTCAAGCTCTGGAGACCCCTGGAGATGTGGGGGAGGAAGGAAAAGGAAGCGAGGAGCAGGTGGGACCACCTTACCTACAGTGATGGCATCAAAGGAAGAGTGGCAATATTTAGGACCCTGGATTTTGGGGCGCCTTCCCTGTGGTCTGTGGGGGTCCCAGGCCTCAAAGTCAGTGAACAGCTTTCCTGGGAGCTGGATGCCCGCGGAGCCCCCCTGGGGCTTCCCTTCATGGGGAAGGAGAGAAGAGGGAGAGAACACACACTGGTTGGGGCGTGTGTGGAGGGCTCAAGACCTCCCTTCTGGTTCCTTCCATCATCCGGTATGGGGGGAGGCTAAGAGTTGTTGATGTTGGTATTATTAACTATAGCAGTAAACTCAAAAGTTCTCTCTCCTACTGAACAGTCGGGGAAAGAGGACTCTACTGAGCTAAAACGAGTGGGGGACCACACAAGAGTTGGGCACTAAGAAGAGCAGACAGTTCTCTTCTTCGAGTCCTGGGCAACACAGATGGCATGAGGGCAGAGTTCAGCGACCTGGCCTGCGATAGAGCAATCATAATAATGACATCATTATACTTCACTTATAAGAGTGAGGCAGAGTCCAACAAGCTAAGATTTTGGCACCAGCTCCTGCATCCTAGTCTACAACTTCCTAGCTGTGTGACCTTGGACAAGTCACCTAACCTCTCTGAGCCCTGTTCTCCCCATCTGTGGGGAAAAAAGATACCTCATGAGTGTGTTAAATGCCTGGTGGATAGTATACACCTACGAAATAGCAGCCGTTCCCAAAGGTTTCGTAGGCTACAGAGAAGTTCATACCCACTAGCGCAACAGCCCTGCAAGATAAACAGGGCCTCGATGACTATCCCCTTTCTCAGAAGGTAAAACAGCTCTCAGAGGGGAAATGCTTTGCCCAAGAGCAACTGCTTATCAGGAATGGCATGGTGACTTGCCCCTCTGGCCTTGCCTACACAACCGGGTACTCTGAGGGAGCCAGCCGTGGCTGGCTGGGGGGCAGCCCTGGCCAGTTCATTCTGGAAGGGGTCGGGGTAGGGGGGAAACAGCTCGGTCTACCTCCAGGCAGAGGCCCAGGCTTGGAGGGAAGCGGGCACTGGCCTCAGCGAGGGGGAAGGCTGGGGGAGGGCAAGGGGAGCAGGAACGAGGGCTGGGAGGGGGGAAGATTTGGGACCCGGGACTGGGTCTGCGTGATGGGGCAGCGATGGGAGAGGAACTGCCAAGGCTGGAGTTGGGCAAGACTGGGGAATGGATGCCGGGGAGGGCGGTGCGCGGGATGGAGAGACCAGGCACGGCGGGCTTTTTCGGATGCAAGGGGAGTCCGCGGCTTCGGGATCGCGAGGGACGGGTGGCGGGGAGGCCAGGTTCCCGCGCTTCGGAGAGGTGCTCCTGCTTGCCTCGCGGGCGTGCGGGCCCCGGGGGCGGTAGGGGGACCGGCGGCGGGCAGGGAGGGAGCTCACCATACAGGCCCTGTACGGCCAGCACGTCGTCCCAGCTGAGCAGCGCGTCGCGGCCCAGCCTCTTGTAGTAGGGCGCCATGAGCGCGCGCGGCGCGGGCGAGTGCTGCAGGCCGAGCGTGTGGCCGATCTCGTGCGCCAGCACCACGAACAGGTTGCGCCCGCGGCGGCGGCTCAGGGACCAGCGTTCGTCCCGGTCGAAGTGCGCTTCGCCCCGACGGGGCAGGAAGGCGTGCGCCAGGGCGCCCCCTGCAGGCGGCGCGGAGGGTCAGGGGGCGGCCACTGCCCGCCAGGCCCCCTAGGTCCCCACCTTCCCCGCGGAGCCCCAGGGGTGGGTGTGGTTGTTTTCTGCTGCACAATTTCCCTCCTAATGACCTCTGGCAGAGGCTGAAGTGGCGAGCGCTGAACTGGAGACTAGGCTGTGGGGTGTGGACGCCTCGGAGGCAGCGCGGTGTACCGACAGCACCGGGCTTAACTGCCCGGGTTTCCATCCCTGTTTTCCTATTCACTAGCTGTGTGACCTTGGGCCAGTTGCACCCGCTCTGATCTGAAATGGGAATAATGGTAATGAACTTCTTTCTCCTCACAGGGTTGCTCTGGGGATTACAGAGGGGTGTGTCAATATATGAGAAGGTTATAGAAGTTATGAGAAGTGCCTAGCCCATAATGAATGCTACATAAGAAGTATTTTCACAAAGATATAGGAATGGGTATAGTAGTTAACCCAGAGTGGGCACGATGGGACCTTCTGGATGTTGGTGATGTCGATTGTTGATCTGGGTGCTGGATGTTTATGGGTATGAATAGTCTTTAATAAGCATATCTATTTTTGTGTTCTTGCCTCCCTCTTCAGGGTGGGGGGGGGCCTCTGTGGGTCTCTACCTCCTTGCTCTAGTAGGAGTGAGCAGAGGGAGTGAACTGGATTGATGATGTTCAAACTTGTGACATGCCCCAGAGAAAGCTTATCAGTTACACAGTTCCAAGGACCGCACACTTCATGATTCACTTTCTGCAGGGCCAGGGGTCAGCAAATGGTTCAGGTGATAATGCCCGCCTAAAGCCTGCTGACGGCACCTCCAAAGTTGCTTTCTTGGAGCCCAGGCCAAAGGGGACTGACCACCATTAAAGGAGAGTTGCCTGGGGTGTGGAACGTGGGCCATGTAAATGTAGGAGGAATCCATGCCTCCTATTATGAATATGCCTCGAGCTGTCTGAGTAATCTTAGCCCTTTCCGTTCACTCCTCACAATAAGCCTGGGAGACAGATGGCAGGTTTTGGAGAGGGAACACCTAAACTCTGAAAAACAAAGCAGCTGCCCCCAGAGCTTTCTCCCAGTCTGGTGCTGTCTTAGCTGCCAGACTGCAGCCCTATAAGCATGAACATTTCATGTAGATATCAGGGGTGAAGTGAGTTACATGCAAGGGCATGTCTGTATTACATGTGGATTCTTGAAAAGCTTAGATTTTTCCCAGTCCTACTCTGGGTCCCAGCAACAGGGCCTAGACGTGGACTTTGTTCTGAGTAGGCCTCCTTCAAAGCAGAGGAGTGTAAGGGAGGTGAGGGTGCAAATTTGCGGGGCGTACAAGGGCTGGAGTTCCCACCGTGAAGGGATCCAATCAGGGCTCCTTTCCTCATTAGGGCACAGTGGGGTGGGGGAGGTGATGGACAAGAAGGCTGCAGTCAGATTCTGAAGGCCAGTGTTGGGCAGAATGGGAGGAGAGCAGTTTAAATTGCTGTCACAAGCCTTTAGGTTTGGGGCAAACAGGAGATCTGGCTGGGCTGTGGGAACGCGAAGCACTTTTGCGGCGGGTAAGGGATAGAATGCCTCTTGCCCTGTGGCAGTGACTGTTGTAGTGGGTGTGGGGAGGGCAGGAGTTGGTAGTGGTGGCCTCTGGATGTTTGTAGGATGGTGGTCGGGAGAACATCCATTCTTGGAGAATAGGGGAGGAACAGGCCTATCTAGTGGCAGAGAATGGATGATGGGACCTGAGAAGCTTCTCCTAGAAAATACTCTGGAATTTGCAAAGCACTTTACATGCAGGACCTCCTCTGGTCATCCCTTCAGCCATGTGCCACCTAACTGGGCAGAAACCATTGTTCCCATTCTACAGAGGAGGAGACTGAGGGTTCTTTGAAGGGAGATCCAGCCAAAGCTAAAGGGAGAGCAAAGGTCCCATTGCCCTCCTCAGCCTTCCTCTCCCAGTTGGGCTCCCCTCCTGCCATGTGAGAAAGGGCCTCTGCGTCAGCACCTGGACCATCAAAGGCGTTGCCCAGCCCGTCATTGTGGTCCCCTTGGAAGAAGGTGAGGCGGATGTCAGCAGGGACTGTGGCTGGGGCCTCCCAGAACTGCAGTGCCGAGACGTTGCTCCACAGCTGGAAGGCCGCGCGCACGGCCCCACGAACCGCCGGCTCCGGGAGGTGCTGGGGCCAGTTCACCAGGCGGTAGGAGAGGTGCTGCTTGTACCACTTGCTGCCTGCCAGCCAGAGAGGCCATGTCAGTCATGCCTACCTCAGAGCCCCGGCCTGGTCCCCAGGGACCCCTGGAGGCGGAGGTGATGAGCCCTACTCCCTCCAGGCAGTCCCGGATTTGAAGGAGAAAGGCACAGCCCTGGTCCTGGGAAGAGCCCGTCTGGCTAGGGAGACACTGCTCAAGAGCTCACAGGACTACCTGGTCCCAGACAGTCCCCAGTCTAGTGGCTTGGCCTGGGGAAGTTCCTAGGGGAGATGTGACCTCTGCCCAGGAAAAGCCCCCAACCTGCAAGACTCTCTGGTCTGGAGTCTTCTTCCCCACAGCCCGGGCTGAGCCTGAAAACCCCTGTGCAGCTAACCCCTACTCCTGCCTGCTTTGTCAGGGGGTGGAGGAGAGATGGGGCCCCTTGAGCCCCAGCTGTGAGCCCCTCTCACCGCTTCCTCCTCTCCACCCCTCACCCCCACCTGCCCCTCCCGTTCCAGTGCCACAGGCCTGCTGCAAGCTACCAAGACCCGTTTGTTAGAGGTCTTTCCCTGACCCCTGGCCCTCCCCCTCGCTTCCTCAGGGGCTCTGGAGAGCTGGAGGTGAAAACAAATCAGAACAAAGGGTGTGTTTTGTCACTGAGATGGAGAGAAATTTTTCCATCTCCGGTTAGTTACAAGTTTCTATTTCTTTGCCCAGAACTGCAATTCCTCTCTTGGACTTAAGACCCTGGCTTCTCGCCCAAGCCTCGTATCAGCTGAGTCTCCCTGCAGCTTACCACCATGCAGGACCAGGGTGCTTAGAAGGTCCAGTCCCTGAGTTTTTCACAGGCTATTTCTGAGACTCGCAAAGCCCAGGGGCTGAGCTTGTGACCCCAGCTGGAAGACTCACAGCTCAGAGGCAGGCCTCATGGGCCCAGGAGCGCATTGGTATCATGTGATCTTTGGGGCCTCAGTTTCCCAACTGGGCCAGAATTCCTGAGGTATGGGTGACAAGGAGGCAGGCCAGGCCAGTCAGCAAAGCCCTCTCTCTCCTTGGAGGAACAATTGAAGGTTCAGACCATCACCCTTTTGCCTCTAGGAGTCCTTGCCTGAACCAGGGAGGAGGGCTGAAGTCATGGAAGGTTGGCCAGCTCTGTTCTGGGGAAATTGAGACCAGGGGGAAGGGACTTGTCCAGGGTCACAGAATGAGTGAGTAGCCGAGCTAGGCACTGAGCCCAGGCCCTGACATTTGACCAGGTGAGCTTTCTGCTAACCCCACAGGTAAGCAGGCACATTTGCTAAGACTCAAGGCTTATAAATTTGCCTCAACACGGCTCCTGTGGGTCAAAGCAGGAGCTCTGCAAGAGCTGAAATTCTCTAGATGAAAGGAGGGGTTGGTGGAGAGCAGAGGAGCTGAGTGCCCTTTCCCTCCCATATTCCCCATGGAAGTGGGGGAGGGGAGTGTCTTTTCTCCCACCCTAAGCCAAGCTCCATTCAAGGCAATGCTGCCTTCCCAGGCCTGTTTGCTCTGGCAGCCACCCAACCCCTCCCAGCCAGTGACCAACCCTCAGGGAGGGAAGAGGGAAGGATTCTTAGGAAGGGAGGGAGACAAAGAAGGCAGAGGGAAGGCCTGGGGTCTAGAGGTGACTTGGAGGGCTCTGGACTGGCTGGCACTGGGCATTTCCACACCCTGCTAGGGCTGCTGACTCTCAGACACTCCCTGCCCACCTTCAAGCCACCAGAAGTGTGAGGCAGCTCCTTCTACCTCTTTGCCTTAGAGCGGGGCTTCACTCCACAGGCAAGAAAGGGAGAGGGTGGACAATTCTCAGTCTAGCTAGGGAAGGTGACAGTTTACAGGATAGAAATCCTCTGTGAATGTGTGTGTGTGCACGTGCGCGTGTGTGTCTTTGGAGGACAGGGAGGACAGACAGGTACAGGACTGAGAGAAAATGGTTAATTTTGCTCGGGAGGGGTTGTTGGTATCCCTGCCAAAAAGGAAGAACCCCCCCCCACCTCCACCCACCACCTATCCCACCAGCATGAGCCCTCTCTCCATCCTCTCCCAGAGGTAGGTCCTTAGAGCAGGCTGGCCACCTCGGGGCCCCATCCTGAACTCTGGCCCATGCGAGGCTGGGCCCTGTAATGACCTCTAGCCACAGAAGCACCTGGCAGTGCACCCCCAAAGTCCTTGCCCCAAAATCCAGAAGGGAAGAGGGGAGGAAAAGGACATGGGCAGGAGTGGAGACCTAGACATCTTGCTTGGGAAGGACCCTGGAGTCCTGACTCCCAACAGGCAACAGATACTGGTGGAAAGAAAGCTGGTTGAAATCCCAGCACTTCTACTCGCAAGCTTACCTAGCAAATTATGGAATCTCTCCAAACCTTGGTTTCCTGAATTGCAAAGTGTGGTTGGTAAAACCTACTTGTGGTGAAAATGAGAAGGCTAAGGAACCAGCAGCATATAGCTGCGAGGCACATGGTGGGTGCTCGGTAAATCCCTCCTTCTGCCTCCTTCCTTTTTCACTCCCAGACTCCCTACCCACTTCAGCTCCATGGGGGACTGAGGGGGGTTGAAAATCTCCCCCGCAGGCACTCAGGAGACCAGACACTGGGAATGAAGTTGCCAGATTGAGCAAAAAAAAACATGGAACACCTGGTTAAACCTGAATGTCAGATAAATAACAATTTTTGTTTGGTATAAAAGTGAACACACAATGATTTGTTGTTCATCTGACACGCAAATTTAACTGGATGTCTTATGCTTTATCTGGCAACCCTACCAGGAGAGTATTTGCCCACAGAGTAGACAGTCGCTGGCCTAGAAATCCATACCATTTTTAAAGCACCCACCCATGTTCTGGGGCTTCTCACATGTGGCATCTCCCTCCGTCCTCCCAGTGACAAGAAGGCTTGGCCACACTCTGGCTGTGTGGCCCTGGGGAAATTTCCTCAGCTCTTTGTCCCTAGTTTGCCTCTCTGTGAAATGAGGATGACTGATGGTCCCTCTCTCCTAGAGGTGTTATGGGATTACGTGACTTAACCCATTTAGAATCGCACTTGGTACATCATCAACACTCAGGAAGGGTCAACTCTTATTAATACATTTTCCAAAGGAGGCATAGGAAGTGTTTGATGTCTGCCAAGCATACAACTCCTTTCTAGGGAAGGTCTTCTCAAGGGGCAAAGGAAGTCAAGCTGCTGCGGTTCAGGTTATGAAGAAGAGGGAAAGTCTCTGTCTAACCTGAGCCGCTGCTGTCTGGACCAGAGGTCACGGTCAGACAGTGACGTGGGGCTAGGCTGGTAGGGCAAGGCTACCTGCCCGGAAGATGCCTTAGCTAGAACATCTGTTCTAAATGGATGCTTCAAAATGAACGGCGCCAAATGGGTTCCACCAGCTAGTCTCCCTACTAGGCACGAGAAGATGCTGGCAGAAGAAGTATCTAGGGTGCCTAGTCCGTACCTGGATGCCCAGTTCTCTGGGAGACCACCCGTGGCCTGGAAGTGCCACTGCCGAGACTGTATCTTCCCCCTCCTCTTGGTGATCAGGGCTCATTTCTACTTTGCAACCTGAAAGGGCCTATGTCTTAGATGAGGAAATGGAGCATGACACACTGTGGAGCCCAGATCTCCAGCTCCAGGAATGCTGTCCCAGCTCATGTTACGACTCTCTTCTACCTCTGCAGTCCAGAAACACAGTAGGATACAGAACCTGTGGACACCAAGGACTCCTCGACCCCATCACTGCCTTCCTCCAATAGCTGAGGGGAACAGCCCGCAACTTCCTTACGGATTAGCAAAGAAATAAAAACGATGTATGAACCTCGTGTTCTGTTCGTAAGGGATATTGTCGTAGCAAATAGCTAAGGCAAATTGAGGCAATAGCCCAAAGTGCTCATAGTAAATTTGATTATAGATGAAAATCTGACTCAATACCCCCATCTTGTTAGAAATCCTAAAAACTGCAGAAATCAGGTCAGAGAAAATTAGACTTAGTACAAAGGAGATGTTAAAATTACACACAGTAAAACTGGTTATGATGAAGAATTGACAGAAGAATCAGATCTTCATAAATCTTAAGTCTATAACATTTGATCCTAGAAGATTGGATCTAGACAAAAAGGAGGAAGAGGAGGCAATGGAAAGATAAAACCAAAACTACAAAAAGAGAATCACAACAGCAGAAAGCATGATGTATGAAATGAGCAGTGATGCAATGTCCAGAATAGGCAAATCCATAGAAATAGAAAGCAGGTGGGTGGTTTTCAAGGGCTGGGGGAGGGGGGTGGAGAGAGGGGGAGGAGGAGGGGAGTGACCGCTAAGGAGCATGGGCTTTCTTTTGGAGGTGATGAACATGTTCCAGAATTAAAGTATGGTAATGGTTGTACAATTCTGCAAATAACTAAAAACCACTGAGTTGTATACTTTCAATGGGTAAATTTTATGACATGTGAATTCTATTCCAATAAGGCTGTTCAAAGTGTGCTTTAGACGAGATAAAACTGATCAGTAAATCACATCTTTGTTGAATAATTCTTGAAAAAAGAATCAATCCTGATGAAAACAACTTTGGGAAAACATAAGGCAAAACGTTGGCAACAATTTAAGTGCATGACCAGCTGATCAAGGAATTAAGTGGGCTTGATGGGGCTTGCCCTGGAAAACATCGGCATGATGAGAATTCATCCATGTCCGCAAAATTCCGATTTAAATGTCCATGTTCACAAACATGGCCCTCCACTTGATGGGTCCTGTTCACCCAGTGCTCTCCCCTCTCCTGTGCTAAGGAAGAGGATACTGACGAAGCCCAATCCGAGGCAGGGCTGGTTTTTCCTCTGGCCGCGAGGTTTCTGGGTGTTGGGAATCCCAGCTTAGCTAGATTTCAACAGGGCTCACCTTGCTTTGCAAAGCGTTTCTTACGCCTCCTTTTGGCCCGGTGTCCAGCAAACAGGGCACTGACCCTCTCGGTCCAGGCCGCGTGACTGTCTGTGTCTGCCACCCCACAGCGGGGCCGTGTCATCTGGTGCAGGGTGGCGGGGTCTAGCACGCCGCTGATGGGCAGCTGAGATACCCACTGGAACTCCCTGTCAGGAGGAATTGAAGGCACGTGGTGGGGGTGAGAGCAAGGAGCTTCCCTGGAGACAACAGAAGCCTGGCGGCAGGGGCAGGAGAGCGAGCAATGGAGCATGACCTTTGGACACAGGTGGGAGGCCAGCCTTACAGGAAGGGAAAAGGGGACCCAAGCTTTGCCCTCTGGCACCACATACCTGATGGCATTGCTGAATCTTGCCGCGGTGAGGTCTTTGGGGACCTGCCCATTGAGATAGCCGTACTTCTCCAGGAATGCCTGGGGGAGAGAAGTGTGTCTGCTCTCCTGCACTGTGGCCTCCTTTCCCCTCCCTTGGTCTCTGAGGGTCTGTGGCACATACACATTGGCCCAGTCTCACCTTTGTCCCAGTGAGGTCTACGAGCTATAGGAGAAGGAGTTCTGGGACCAGAGCCAGAAGGACGTAGACTCACTTCCAGGCCCCCACTGACTAACTTGATGGTCTTGGGCAAGTCATTCAATATTTCTAAACCTTAGCTTCCTTAATTCTCAAACTGGCTGAGCAGTCCCTACCCAGAGTATTTCACGGCATGATCAGGCATCTAGCAAGGCATTGCTGGCCAAGTTGAGCTAGGGGCTCTGGAATCACGCCGGCCTGGGTTTAAATCCCAGTTAGCAAGCTATTTCTCATACCACGGTTTTCTTAACTGTAAAGCGGCTTAGAAATAGTACATAATGCACAGGGTTTTTTGGTGAGGCTTGATCACAATAGTGAGTACAAAGCACTTAGCACAGTGCTGGTCAGCTCTGAAGGGCTTCCTATTGAGCAGTTTTATAAAACACAGATATGCACTCAGCTCTGCTCCTGAAACATCTTACCTGTCTAGGGGCCTGCCCTGTACTGATCAGAAGCTGGGCTGGTTACCTGCAGGCTCTGCCATTCCTGGGTTGGGAATTAATTTTCTCTCTATTCTGGCTTCTTCTTAAACAACTCACCTCTCCCAAAATGCAGATATATATATATGGCCCTATGAACAACAAATGCACTTGCCCTCAACTCTATGGTTTGTATAAAAACTCAGCTCCTTAGAAAAGGACTTTCTGGGGAGGCACTGGGATGAGTCAGTTGGTTAAGTGTCTGCCTTCGGCTCAGGCCATGATCCCAGTGTCAGGTTCCCTCCTCAGCAGGCAGTCTGCTTGTCCCTCTCCCTCCGCCCCAACCTCACTAGTGCTCTCTCTCTCTATCTCTCTCTGTCTCAGATAAATAAATAAAATCTTCAAAAAAAATAGTGTTGGGATGGCTGGGTGGCTCAGGTGGTTAAGCGTCTGCCTTTGGCTCAGGTCATGATCCCGGGATCCTGGGATCAGGTCTGGCATCAGACTCCTTGCTTAGTGGGGAGCCTGCTTCTCCCTCTGCCTGCCATTCCCTCTACTTGGGCTCTGTCTCTGACAAATATATAAGTAAGTAAGTAAGTAAATAAATCTTTAAAAAATAGTGTTAAAGTGGTTTTGGAGGGAAAATCTAGCTGGCTCAGTTGAAGGAGCATGCGGCTCTTGATCTCAGGGTTGTGAGTTCGAGCTCCACGTTGGGTGTAGAAATTACTTAAATAAATAAATAAATCTTTAAAAAGAAAAAAGAAAAGCAAATTTTGAATTAGAAACCTGCAACTTCCTCTTTTCATTTACTCATTTGTTAATTTATATCATGTATGAGGTACACTGTCAGGTGCAACAACCAACTAGCCTTGTGGATAGAGAAGGCAACAAGTAAAGGAGGCGGTTAGGGTGCTATAAAGAAAAGAAACTGGGTGATGTGATTGAGAATAACTTAAAGAGAAACTTTCCATCAGGGAGATCAGGGAAGGGCCTTGGGAAGATCTGATATCTGCTGTGGATAGTGATGAATGAGAAGTAACTGGCCATGCAGTGAGATGGGAGAGGCTGTTGCAAGAAGAGGAGTGTGGAACGCAGAACTCTGAACTGGGAACCATGGTGATATGTCTAAGGAACAGAGGAAGGCTAGAGCACAGTGAATGTGAAGAAGCAGGACATGCGATGAAACCATAGGGAGAGAGGCAGGACTGCCACTCAGGGTAGGAAATGGGAGTTTTAGTTTAGTCCTGATCAGGTGGGTTAATTGTGAGAACTGAAAGAAAGAGAGGAATTCAGGATGGGTCCTCCAGGTATGCCCTGGATGGTGAAGCTAGAGACTGCATGAGGAAACCAGAGGGAGGTGGGGGGGGTAGGCACAAATGAGGTACACGCTGTGATGTTGAGTGGCATTAGCTGTATGATCCTGGAGCTAAGGGAGAAGCCAGAACATTCCAGTATGTGGATGATGTGATGGCGGTGGACCCAGATGTGATCCCCCTCGCCCCGGGAGGAAGTTGGTGTAACTGGAGAACATCTCATGGCCCAAATGCCTTTTTGCCACCGCCTGCCCTCACCCACCTGGAAGCTGCTCTCCCCGCAACCGTGCATGTGGAGGCCATTGGTGAGAAGCCTGGGACTCATGGTCTTTACCTGTCACCAGCCCTATCCTTTGGGGCAACCATGCGCTTGGCTCCCTGCCTGCCCTCATCCCTGAGGATGCCTCATTGATGGGTTAAAAGAAATGTCACCTCGGCTGCTTAATTCTTACACAGACACATATTGTCTCCCCATGTTTAGCCCTCCTGGCTGTATTACCTACAGGGAAGTAATTTTCTATCTTCCTGTTCTTTTACTCACTTTTCTTTGCTGCATTTCTTGAATCAACTCCAATCACAGCTGCTGCCTTGAAGAGAAGGCGCAAATTGAGAGCAAAACTAGACACGAAGAGTCAGGATGGGCAAGCTCCTAAGCCTGTGCAAGTATCCAGCCTCGGCTTTGTGAATTTCATTGTATCCGCCCTCAGCGACCTCCACATCCTCTTCTCAATAAAGCCACTCTCCATAAGGAACCCTTGTTCTAGACAACAGAACACTTTCTAAATCCATGTCGTTATTTTTCTATGCTAATTTATTTGTATTTCAGTACTATTTTCTTTTTTCCCTTTCCAAATGTGCACTATTTGGGGATGCATAGTGGATTAAAGGAGTTCTAGTGCTTGATCTGGAAGACCATTTATTGCCCAAAATAGTGCGGCATCATGGAATAGCCACTGGGCTTGGAATCAAGAATCTGTTTCCAGCCCTGACTCTGGGTGGCCAGGGACAAGTTACTTCGCATCTCTGAGCCTTCCGTTTCTTCACCCATAATGTGAAAACAAGAGTAACCCCACAGAGGGGACCTGGGTGGCTCAGTGGTTAAGCCTCTGCCTTCAGCTCAGGTCATGATCCCAGGGTCCCAGGATCGAGCCCCAGATCAGGATCCCTGCTCAGCGGGAAGCCTGCTTCTCCCTCTCTCACTCCCGCTGCTTGTGTTCCCTCTCTGGCTGTATTTCTCTCTGTCAAATAAATAAAATATTTCAAAAAAAAAAAAAAAAGAATAACCCCACAGGATTCTCAGAATGATTTTTATTTGTTTATTTTTAAAGATTTTACTTTTTAGAACAAGCAGAGGGAGCAGCAGACAGAGGGAGAAGCAGGCTCCCCACTAAGTAAGGAGCCTGATGCAGGACTCAGTCCCAGGACCTTGGAATCATGAACTGAGCGAAAGGCAGACGTTCAACCAGCTAAGCCATCCTGTGTCCCGATTCTCAAAAAGATTAAGTAAAGCAATGCCTGTCTAGCATACATAGTAAATATTCAATAAAAAAATCTATCTAGTTGATTTACCATGGTAGAAAAATTAACAGACTTTGGGAATGCAACCCATCTATTAGATGGGAATTGCTCTAAACAACGTAGTTGCCCCTCTGTCCACAGTTCAGGGGCTCTACCTTAGAGTTGCCCTGCCCCAGTCAAGTGCCTGACTCTCTTCTTGCCTCCTCCTCTCCCCTTGATGAGTATGGATAGAGTGGCTTTCTAAAGGAAGTTGGAAAAATCAGTGTCCCCTTTCCAGCTGATTTGCTGAGTGACTTGGGAGAGACCGTGTCACAGGCTAACAGCCTGGCACTCCCTGTGCTCCTCCCTCCCAAACCCACCCAGCCCTTATCAGAAAGTTGGCTCCGGTTCTGGAACTATGAAGCCTTGGGCGGAGCAGAAGGGAGGGGATATTGACTAGCGGCGTCTCCTGTTTCCTGGCTGGGCTGCCGTGCCTGGTACTTTGGCAGGCAAGGTGGACTGGAGGACAGGATGAGGGTGGAGGCTTTGCTTAGGGGTCTATCAGAGGGGAAGTCCTAGGCCTCTCTTCCTAACTGATGTCTGGCACCCTGTGGGCTGCAAGGCAGAACTGAATTCCCAGGAGGCAGGGTGAGCATGAGACCAGGCCAAGAATGAGAAAAATAAATTCTAAGAATTTGACATTTTATATTTCCATAAAAGCACTTAAGTATTTTTTTTTAAGATTTTATTTACTCATTTGAGGGGCCCCGGGGTGGCTGAGTTGTTAAGCGTCTGACTTCAGCTCAGGTCATGTTCCCGGGGTCCTGGGATCGAACCCCGCATTGGGTTCCCTGCTCAGTGGGAAGCCTGTGTCTCCCTCTTCCACTCCCCCTGCTTGTGTTCCCTCTCTCGCTGCCTCTCTCTCTCTCTGTCAAATAAATAAATAAATAAAATCTTAAACAAAAGGATTTTATTTACTCACTCGAGAGTGATAGGTACTAGCAGACTCCCTGCCGAGCAGGAAGCCCAATGTAGGGCTCCCAGGACGGCGGGATCGTGACCTGAGCTGAAGGCAGACCCTTAACCGACTGGGCCATCCAGGCGCCCTGCAGTGAAGTATTACAATACCAATGATCAGAACTTGGATCAGAACTTAGAATCAGAAAGGATTCCCTTTTACGTATATTATTTTTATGAACATTCATATTTTTAATATGAACATTTTAAAATTGCATATAGGAAGGGGCCCTTCATATCCTTAGGGCTGAGTGCTCTAAAGTTCTGTTGGGTGGAGGCCAAGCCCCATCAAGGGCGTGAGCCCATCTGTCCCCTGCAGAGGTGACAGAAGTGGCCTGTCTGCACGGGAGAAGGAGCAGGGGTGGTGGGCAGGTGCAGCGTGCTGAAGGGTTCCCAGAAAGAGACACAGGACGAAGAGGTGGAGATCCATTCTCATTCAAGCTCGGCCACTAACGTCTTGGAGGAGTCATTTCCCTTCCAGGCTGGAGCTCCCCTAGGGCTTGTCCTGTATTCTCTTAGGGCCCCCTGAGCTCTACCTGGGGTCACCTCCGTCCCTCTGGGTGGAAGCCGTGTCCAGCTGCTCCTCTCTGCCTTGCAGTTCCAAACAGGTTTTCTCTTTGACCCGTTCTCCACCCAGCCTCTTTCCCGTGGAGCCCGAGGCTTAAGGTGAGTGGAGAGGAAGCTACAGGATTGTCCCCTTCTGTGATTCACCCTACTTAGCCCTAAAAGCTTCTGACAACCTGCCTTACCCACTTGGTCAGGGCTGGGGCTACTTCCCTGGGGAGTTGCTTCTGAAAACTCCTGGGAGTGGCTGTGGTGTCTGAGTAAAAGGAAAACTGTTCTCCTGGGGACCCAGAAGGCTGAGTGGAATCAGAACTCTGGGGGTTCTAGTCCCGTGTCGTGACTTGCCATGGGAGGGTATGTACAGCCCAGCCCATTCAGTGTCCGAGGGATGGGGAAATTTCTGGCCATTGTAGCAATGGCACGTAGCCAAAGAAATTGAGATCTGAGTCAAGAACTCTGAGTCACTGGCTGCAGGGCAAGAGCCCTGGGCTGTGTCTTGAGTTTTATTCCTGTACTACCAAGAACTGTGTATTCTTAGGCAAGTTCTGTGCCTCTCTGGGCCTCTGTTAATTTCTTTACTTTTCTTTTTAAAAAAATATATTTTATTTATTTGAGAGAGTGAGCATGAGTGAGGGGAGGGGCAGAGAGAGAAGGAGAAGCAGACTCCCCACTGAGCAGGGAGCCTGACAGGACATGGGGCTCCATCTCAGGACTGTGAGATCATGACTTGAGCCAAAGGCAGCTGCTTAACAAACTGAGCCACTGCGGAGTACCTGGGCCTCCACTTCTTCTTCCATAAAAAGAGAGGGTTGTTGGATTAGAGCTAAAATGCACTCCAGCTTCATCTATTATCATAGCCTTGCTTCTGCAACTGATCAGC